>OZ023329.1:49346606-49366099 GCA_964007535.1 Brachyptera risi | reverse complement strand
GACTATGGCTCATTATTATTATTAATTTTTGTATCAAACACTATTGTATTGTAATTTTACTATATTTATTAATCTGTTACTTCCAATTTTATATCCTTCTGTGTCTAACGGGTCACCTTTTGTAAGGCAGATACTTTTTTTTTACTTTTTTTTTCAGAAACATTTTTTTTTATAAATCTCCATCTAGAAGTATGTTCACAGTCCTCACTGTCTTGATACGGCAGTCCTGCTCTTTGAACAATTAATAAGCTGTCTGCTTAATGCTTTAAGCCCCCTTAACGTCACAAATCATACCGTACAATCAACAGGGCTGTTAGAACTGTGGTCAAATTCAAATATCCAATCAGGGTATCTTCAAATGACCACAAATGATATAGATCCAACTGGCCCACTGGTGAAGCCACGCCTATTTCGAGTCGTCAATTAACAAATAGTAGACCCAATTCCGACGCTGTTCAGAAACTAATATTGAAGTTTCAAAGAGTGATGTCTAACTCATTCCACCTCCTATGCTGCCTGAGGTAAGCCGATTCTGACGGAACATTACAAACATGTTGCAATTCTCTTTCGAACATCAAATGCAAACGGAGAATAACAAAAAGCGCATACATAAGCCGAGATTACTGTTCAGCAGATTGAAAGGCAATTGGCAGAGACAGTTTACATGCACTGTGGGAAGCTTACAACGTTGAACAACTATTGAATAGTCTGTCAACAAAATATGTTATCATATTGAAAAATGGAGATATGAGTTGATGTTAAGAATTGAAAACAAGTATTAAAAAAATGAAAAAATCATCGTAATACAAAATAGTATCGTAGAATATAACGTTATATGATAAATACGTCGAATTATGACGATTATATTAGGAAAACGCGTTGTGTTTCCGCGTTGATGGATGAGCTGGAACAATACATCAACATATCTCTGGATTGGTTATATATATATATATATATATATATATATATATATATATATATATATATATATATATATATATATATATATATATATATATATATATATATATATATGTATATATATATATATATATATATATATATATATATATATATATATATATATATATATTGAAATTCAGTTTCAGGATGATTGTGATGTCTTCTCAGGACTATTTCAGAGTGGATTTTCACTTTGTTGCATTACACGACAGCACAGTTACGTACAATAAAACCGTAACTATACTGTTGTACACACAGCTCCCTCTCTCCCTCCCTCTCTCTCTCTCTCTCTCTCTCTCTCTCTCTCTCTCTCTCTCTCTCCCTCTCGCTCTCTCTCTCTCTCTCTCGCTCTCTCTCTCTCTCCCTCTCTCCCTCTCGCTCTCTCTCTCTCTCTCTCGCTCTCTCTCTCTCTCCCTCTCTCCCTCTCTCTCTCTCTCTCTCTCTCTCTCTCGCTCTCTCTCTCTCTCCATCTCTCTCCTCTCTCTCTCTCTCTCTCTCTCTCTCTCTCTCTCTCTCTCTCTCTCCCTCCATTCCGCGTCGCTATTTCGAAACACTCTCGCCATTCTGTCGCTCGTTATCGATTACCTCTTGCAAATGTCAATACACACTTCGCACACAACATATTGGCTCGACATCGCAATTAAAAATGTTCTCTTTCGTATTCAAGGATCACTCAAACATTTTGACTATACTCGAAAAAAAAATAAAAAATAGGCCTGTACTGTAAGTGCTTTTAGAGCGTGGTTTGAGATTTTTTTTGCTTGACACGGGTGGGGGGGGGGAGGGGGTAGAGCAGGGAGATTTTAATGGCACATTATTGTCGAAGAGCTTCAACGATCGATTATGTATAGGATTAAATACGGGATGATATATTCGTATACGTTTTGGAGAGAACGGATTTGATAACGTAGAAATGATAATTTTCAGTGTGGAAATATCGGGGAATTGAATTGTGGAAACTGTTTGAGTTGTTGATTTTTTTTTTTTATATATATATTGGGTTTCAACGACGCATTGTAATGATTACTAAGATCTATTGGCGTCGGATGAATGATTAATGAGATGATGGGATGATGAGATGAAGGTTTTTATGGGTGGTGGGGAGGATAGTGGGAAGGAAGCGGTCGTGGCCTATATTGTGGGAACCATCCCGGCATTAGCCTAGACTACAGAGGGAAACCACGAAAAACCATTGGAAAGATGGACGGTGGCGGGGATCGAACCGGGTTCGATATGTCCCTTCACCTCCCGGATCACACGAAGCAAGTGAGCTAACCAGTCGGCTACTGTGCCGGTTTGTTGATTTGTTTCGAGAGATTTGTGAAGAGTATATATATATATATATATATATATATATATATATATATATATATATATATATATATGTATATATATATATATATATATGTATACAAGAACTGATCGAGTTTGTTGAGGTGAAATATCGAATCACAGAAAGTGTAATACGATTTCAGATTTGACACGTAGTCTCCAATTCAATTGACATTTCAATCACACATTGATCACACTCTTATCAGTTATTCAAGTTAAAATTTCTCATTCAGTTCACTCAACAATACACTCAATTTTCTCATACTTTCGTGAGATCGATGTGAAAAAATATTATTTTCAAGTTATAATGTGTCACTTATAATGTGTTCCGGACTTTCGGAAACTGAAATACTTTTATCTGCGGCGGAAAATTATGGTCACAAACAGTACAGTTCTGGTGTTGAAGTTCATTGGTTATAAACTTTTAAAATGGGGCGGTAAGATCGCCCTTGTGGTGCCCCGTCCAAACGATCATATCTTTCATCCACAGCCTTAATTGGGGAACAATGATTTTATATCAAGTTTCGATGTTATAAAAAAAAAAAAAAAAATCAAGTTTACCCTAATGTCTGAGAGCGTGCAATAGAGAACGCAAAACTCATCTTTAATATACATTTTATAACATAACCTCACAAAAAGCAGGCTATATTTCATATAACAGATGCGACAAAGATGCGAAATGAAAATCAAACTGAAAATAATTTCACAAATGATTCACACAGACATAATAACGATTCTGGGTCACGGAATCGCGAGATGACGTCATGAAAGATCAATTTATTTGTTCCCGAATTTCAAACTTTTCATCCCGATTACGCCCAACTTTATTACGGAATTACAGAATTACGCAAGGCATTTATTCACTAATTCCATATTTTATACCCCGGCTGTATAATCCACTCGAGAGAACGCGTTAGCTGGCACTCTGCATAATTATCAAGTATATTTAATCAAATTCGTCTCATGACCTTTGACATCTGCTCGACGCTATACGAATCCAAAGCCGTAGAAAATGTTGCCAAAGCATAATCCGCTTATAGAAAAGAATATCCATTAAATAATTTACGTGTTCCCCGGGTTCTAATGTGAAAAGGTTCTTCTTTCGTTCGTCTTTTTTTTTTTTTTTTCAATGTGGCATATTCGCTTAGAGATGTAATTTAGCGTGGCTCTTGTAGGTTTTCCGCCGTTGGCAATGTTGCATCACACGGGGCGCGACTTCCGCGTATTGCACGGCACAAGCACGAACTAGAAACCACGTGACAGGTTTTAAAGAGCGAAGTATAACTACGTCCGGTGTGACTCGAGGGGTTGCTTGTGTTTTAGAAATGTGGAGCTTTTTGATTAATGAAAGTTCCAGTTAGAACTGATGACAAATACTTACGGTTCGATTGATTCTTCTTACGTTTCGATTTTGAAGTTTCAATTGGTTTACAAATTACTAAAATCTATTAAAAATTCGGATATTGAAAAAATGCCATGGATCGGGAGTTAACGGAATTCTGTAGAGTGAAATCAATACTTGTGAAAGTATTAAACCTCTTGGGATATTACGACAAATGTGTTTACAAAATGCCAAAATAAATTTAATTTAATTTTTTTTTATATTGGGTTTTAACGACGCACAGTAATGATGACTGAGATCTATTGGCGTCGGATGAATGATTAATAAGATGATGAGATGATGAGATGAAGGGGTGGATTAGGGTATACCAACGGATATTGAATGAATGAATGAATATTGGGGTTTAACGGCGCGTCAACGACGGCGTTATATTGCACCGGTCCGACGAATATTTGATTTAATTATGTGCTCACAGTACTAAAAACTTCTATCATCGACTGATTTTACATACTGATTTGATTTCGTTGACACTTGACAACGTAAAGTGGTACGGAAAAAGTAAGTTTGGGCCGACATAAAAATATGAACTCGACACTCATTTGACACTAGTCAGGAAAATGAATCAAAAACGAAAAAAAAAATCAATAAACGAAATCATTTAAATCTTACAGTTTCAGCACTATCCGGACTCACGGTGGATATCAGCGTCTGATTGGAGATTATTTCTTACCTGGAAAAAAACAAAAGAGAAGAGTTAGACAATGTTTTTCGGTATACTTGAATAATTCGAATCAGTACTGAAGAGAATAATTTTAAGACTCAAATTTCAAGGTGGTAGAGATCACTTGTATGTTACAGTAACACTCTAGATTCGTGACATCAATTTTTATCTCGTAGTTTACCCTTATACATATCACAATTTATATATTAACATGTATCTATATTACAAAAAAATATATAATATATATACCGAAATGATAATATACCGGTATCAAAATCATTAATTCAAGAAATAGTTTCCACAATATTAAGAAAATCATCACATATTCTCCACAATCATCTCTTCAGCGTATCTCAATCTACTTGAATTCTAATATTTTTTTTTTGTATAATAATTAAGTTTTTGATCTTATCACTATATTTGTATAACTCATTTTCACTTTCGGCAATTATAATTCCAAATTCGTAGTAAGCTGGACCTTCATGGTCAGTCATCAAAAAGATGAACAGCCGTCAATAAAAATGATTTTCTCTCTGTGTAACGAATTATGCAAGTCTATTATAAATTGAAAATATATCAGAAGACCTCTCTCTACATGTTGTAAAGCAGTTTCACTACAATATGTTAATCCGGAGCATCAATGCGACCGTTTATATGTTACGTTGACACTAAATATGCTACGCTGTGCTGAGGTTTCCCTTAACATAATCATTCATAGCAATTAAAGTGACACTAAGCGCGACCGAAGAGCAAACTGAGTCAATGTCTGTACATAAAGCGGTGATGCGGAACCATTAATGTAGACACTTTTTATAACACAATTCATCCCTTTTAATTATAATAAACTTGTAAAAAAGTGGTACTTTAATCTGGTACTTGAACTTAACGTGTTGAGCTATAAAAAAACACGATAACAAATGATAATCTTCTCAAGATTAAAGTCGACCAAAACACTTTTATATAATGTATTAATATATCAGAACTTTGATAAAAAGTTAAACTATAAAATTTGGAATGAAAAACTTCAACTTTTCGTGCATTTGTCGTTGTTCAAGTGCAGATTTGTGGACAGGTTTGGGATAGGAAACAAGATATATGTGGGGACTTCGAATAAACCTCGAAGAGATGCAATAAAGTGTGCAGTTAAAAAAAAAAAAAAAGTTGAATTAAGAATAGTAGGATAAGATAGGCGGCGCGAGAAACAATAAAAACCAAAGAAAATAATGAAAAATACATTTACATACGATCTTGAGAGCGCCGCAGCGTGATAAAAGAAACTTTTAAATAGGTTTCACTAATCTAAAAAAAAAAAATTACGACTCTAAATTTTAATGTTAATGGTGCCATGATCTCTATAAGACCCACATTTTTTTTCAAGTCCTATAGAATTAAAGTAACTTTATGTAAAGTAAACCTACTTCAAACCATTTCAAAGATTTACTTCAAATTACCCTTTGCACATTGAACACCACCATCAGTTGTACTAACACCTAATAATACTTCCTTGCTTAATGACCCCACCGACAGCCGAGTTATTTGGGGGTGACGATGAAACTGTGAAGTGATGATGAGTGAAAGAACGTTCACAAAAACCCATGCCTTATGCGGGACTCGAACCCACGGCCAAAAGACGACTTCTGTTTCTGAAGCGGTGCCTCAACTGACTGAGCTAAGACTGCCAACTTGACTCCTGAACGTCTACAATCTGATGTAAATCTGGTGTACGATTGCCGTGAAATCCCTTGAAATCTCTCGAAATCTTCCTGAAATATCTCTTAGAAGTCCATTGAAATCCCTTGAAATCTTCTGAAATCCTGAAATCCGGTGTACGATTGCCGTGAAATCCCTTGAAATCTCTCGAAATCTTCCTGATATATCTCTAAGGCCCGGTATTACCAAGTCCAGTTAGTATTTATCTGAGAGTTGGTGAAAACAAATACCACAGGTAACCATGGTGATAACAAGTTTCAACTGCTGTCAGATAAAGGTTAACTAGATTTGGTAATAACGGACCTTAGAAGTCTAGTGAAATCCCTTGAAATCTTCTGGAATCCTGAAATCTGGTGTACAATTGCCGTGAAATCTCTTGAAATCTCTCGAAATCTCCCTGACATATCTCTTGAAAGTCCATTGAAATCTCTTGATATCTTCCAAAATCTTAAAATCAGTTGTACATCAAATGTACGAATTGAATTAACCAATCGCTTGAAGCTGAATTCGATATTCATTTCTGCTATACGATAATAAAGAAGTACAGTTACACGCTCACAGATGGTCACTCAGAATAGAATGAGAGCATGCATATTCTACGAGAGCGGGAAATGAGCAAACTCGACACTTCCGTCGATCAAATGCACATGCGCACAAGTTTCTTGTACTTGCAGTTCAATCTTTACGACTCTTGAAGCGAGTACATCGGTGTTACAAACATAATAAAACAAAAGTGGTTCCAAGATTAATGTGAAGACCTCTCAGATAGCGTTCATAATTCATATTCATTTTTCATTTATATATTAATAAACTTGAGTTTATCTATATAAAAAACGCGATATTAAAATGTTTCTGAAACAGTACGATCATAAAATATTCAAGAATGTAGGGTATCCGTATATCTCATAATAAACTTGGAGAAAACATCATATTTTTTTATCAGAATATTTTCTAAATTCAAGATAATTAGAAAGCAAATGACGCTTCTAATAATATAGATAATTAATTCCAACAAACTAGTATAATCAACTAAAAGTTGAAACCGAAAAGTGGCAAAAATAATGATGTTGTATATAATCAGCTTTTCCCTCGTTCGAGATCGGGGCGGATATTTAAGACCGACGAAGTGGAACCCAAACTTCCAACAGAGAATTTAATTACTTAAACTTAATTAATAATTTAACTTCTACAACGGGAAGAAAAAATCTGGCGCGTATCTACAAAATTAAGGGTGTTCGTCGAGACTTGCCGGATGGAATTAAAGGATATGCCACTACTACATTCCACATTACAGCACTAAGTGAGTTGGAGGTTACGATCGACCGTCTCCAGCATCTGGTGACTGTAACGGTACGGGTGTTTCGAACCGTCAAGACTCGTGGAACTTTGTGTATAATTGTGCTATATATTTTTTTAAAATTTCATTAAAACTTTCATACAAATTTCATAAATTTCATGAATTTCATACAAAATCATTGTTCCCCAATCAAGGCTATGGATGAAAGATAGGATCGTTCGGATTTTTTTTTTAAATTTTATTATATTTTTTTTGGATTGATTTTTTGTTTTGTTCTGGTTCGTTTGGATTGAGGATAGATTGTTATGTTATTACATATTTTTATGGGGTGGTAAGATCGCCCTTGTGGTGACCCGTCCAAACGATCCTACCTTTCATCCTTTGCCTTAACTAGGGAAAAATGATTTTGAAATGGTTTCGATGTTATTAAAAAAAAAAAAAATTCACGAAAGAAGGTCGTTTGAACTGAATAATTGTGTGAATTGTGATGACTGTGGAAAGAATCACCACAAATTCGAGTAATTGACGGTTTTGAATGATGTAGTTGTGTTTTTATCGCAAATATCGTAGAGTCCCAACGTCCCAAAAATACTGATCATACAAAAATGAATGTGTTATTTGTGTTTGTTATGTTGGTAGATGTCACTCTTCTCACGTAGACAAACCTGTATACATATCAGAAGTTGCTTATCGTGGAATAAAAGTATCCCATATTTTCCAACTCTGCAAGATTCCACGTACTTTTCTTGACGATTTATAGTCAACAAAACAAACCATTTTATGCTGAGACCGAAACATGTTTCGAGATGATGTTTCTATATACCATTCATAGTTAAAGAGACTCACTTTCATGATTTAAAGTTGACCCAAGCTCGTCGCCAAGTGAAGTAAATGCTTCTCTGAAAAACTGATAATTCGAAGTCTAAAAATGACATGATATAGGCAAAATATATATATTTTCAGTACAGCTACAATTGACATTATCAGTTAATAAATATGAGCAAAACATGTATTTTTCAACTCTGAATCTATTTACGTTGTAATTGTCAACAATAAATATAATAACCACATGTTAATCTCATTTTTTGTAGTTGATGAAAGAAGAAGTTGAAAATATTTGTAAATGGTTGTAGTGTCTAGATATATAGATTGTACAGAACTTGATCAAAGCGTTCAAGAATAAATATTATTTCACTGGAAATATTCACCAGATGATACATTTATTTTCTCAAACTGATTCATCATTAGACGAGCTTTAGCGAGGATTCAATTTGACATACTGAAAAGAATTGGTGTTCGTTTTCATGTTTTTTTTTCATGTTTTTTTGTCGGTTCTCCACAGGTCAAACGGCTACAGCTATCAACTGAAAACCTTTTTTCATCATGCTTCCTCATCTAACTTAGATCTGTATAGTTTTGTGGCATTATCGGATGGTAACTTTTTTTTTATGAATTTTAGAAATTTCAAAAATACCCGCTAGAATAACACAGCGGAATTTTTTTTTTATTTTCCCCAAAAAGTTTTGCGTGAAGTTGAGTTACATTCTGATACACATTTATGAGAACTTTCAGCTTGATTGGGTGAGCCATTCTGAAGAAAAACCATAAAATGTGCTAAATTGGTACCACTCGAAGCAGTTTTCACCCATTTCTAACTTAAATGTCACCCAATTGGCGAATGTAGGCAAAAGTTTGGCAAAAAAGTCGACATACTATTACTATCCGCTCATCCAACAACGCATATATGGCGTTTTTATTTTAGTATTCAAGTATATTATTATTTACTGTAATGTGCCAATAGCTGAAAATATGCTAATAAAAAACAATCCATCTATTACATTCTATCCACTTGTTTCGTTGAATTCTCTATAATATCTGTGTTTTGAACTCCAAACTGGAAAGTGATTGCATTTCATCTTACATATACTGGCGATATCAGTACCAACTTATAGGTATTTGTTAATCATAAACACTTTCTCATCACCAATAGTTTGCATTTCCGAATAGTTCCGACTCGGCGCGAATGGAAAGTCACATAATCGATGTTATTTCTGAATTCCGCGCGACTTTGTATAAAGTTCCATCGCAAACCAGATAGCTATACCGTATAATGAAGTTCGGGCACGACTTTATATATAACATACTATTCGAAACTATACCGTAATTAAGTTCAAATCCGATCTCGCTGTTCTTAACAAATTAATTTAATTCCAAAACAAATTAAACTCCGTCGTAATAATAATTCCAGTGCAAAGTAACACCATATACACTTTCATAATAGTTGAACATTGTAACAAATAGGATATAATACATCTGAAATTTATTCCATGATGTGCATAGTTTTATTAGTTATTAAACTCGAACAAGTTTCTGCTCTATTTACGCTGTCTTTATAAGACTGAACGTCTGTATTAAGGATGTTTACGACGTAAGTAGAAGGATGTCGTCAAAGTTACGTTGAAAAATTAAATATGCATGCATGAACAAGGGTAAGTATGATAATGTATTAAAACTTGGTTGCGTTTAGGTTGGTACTGAAACCTTGTGACGGTGATATGGAGTGTACAAAGGATTTGTGGAGCGAGTGTGGGACAAATATCTCACAATATTTATAATGTGTACTTTTTGCTGCGGAGTTGTTAATTACAATTGTGTCTCAATTTGATGTTTCTCGCTCAGTAGGCCTATATGAGGTACTTTACCTTGTTGATAGCTGTTTTCATTGACTAGTTCGCCTAGCCTTGAAAAAAACTATTTCAATTTTTAGAAATCATGTATATATATGGCTTGATGAATCGAGTGTTTAGGTCTAGATGTATCGCTTTCATTTATATGCATTTTTAAATATATTTCCTCTTCTTTTCTGAATGAGTAATCAGTTATACAATATCATCTTTTTTGGACTATGGCTTAATCATTATAGCATTAACCACAATTACCCACTTGGTGAAGTCAAATATCAGAGCCACATTGAATTTTAAGATTCTTCAATGTGAATTTTAATGACATATTGTATTCAAGAAGACTGTTTTCGTACATTTCTTGTCCGAATGTGTCTACAAATAGAATTGTGGTTAATGCTGATAGCACTAACCACAATTCTATTATGTATTATTTACTAGGCAAACGCGTTATGTGTTTCCGCGTTGATGGATGAGCTGGAACATATCAACTTATCTTTGGATTGGTTATTATATATATATATACACCTTGAGATCCAAACCATTACATCACTGCCATCTTATTTTCCATAAATAATTTATATGATAATAAAGAAGGCTTTGTTTTAATCGTTTACAGTCAAGTGGTGACACTTGTTGCTTTGATTTAATAGGTATCTTAATAGCTTTGAATAATTGACACAAATAACATTATATATTTTTTTACATCGAAACGGCTGATCCGATTTGAGTAAAAGTTCGGAATAATGTATATCATTATCAGATTGAAGTTCTCTGAAAATTTGAATCCTCTCAGATGAAATATTTTTCACGAATGTTTTCCTCTGGCTTATTCTAATGGATTTTTGAAACTTTGGAATGAGTTTTCTCAGAAGTTGTTTCAACCGATCGTGCCTCAAAACTATACAGCATCAAGTCAGATAGGGGTTCATGTGTGTGCCAAGTTTCAACTGATTTTGAATTTTTGTCTGACCTGTGGAGCGCGAACAAAAAAAAAACAAAAAAAAAACAGGCACTTTTTTTTTCGGTATAGTGTAATTGAGTCTTCGCTTCGCTCATCCAAATTATTATTATTCTATTGATGTTCGTACCAAACACTATTGTGTTGAATTGGTGGTCTCTTCATTAACTTGTTATATATGCATTATTTTGTGTCTAGTGGCCAACATTGTGAAAGGCAGGAGGTCTTCATGATTATTGATGATTCATATGATATTGATATTGAGATGATATTGATGATAAACTCATATCAATACATCAATCCTCGAAAACATCATCTACCCACTATTGAGAAATGATAAAGTGGTTGGTCTAATAGGCCTACATGAATCTGAAGTTTATTCAATAACAACTGTAGCAAGAGAGTAATTTTGAAGACTCACATTCAGAAAAGGAACAATAAAAAAATCGTCATTTTGCGCCAAAACTCGGATGAATGTTATATTTTCTGCTCAATACCTTCATTAATTATTATCACTGAAAATATATCAAAATTTGTAACATTCATACTTCGAATCTGAAACAATAAAACATACTGAGCATGACCAATACCTTGATACCATCTCATCGAGTATATAACATGCAATATCTTGCGCCAAATTAATAACCAAATTAA
Organism: Brachyptera risi; assembly: GCA_964007535.1. Taxonomy (NCBI): domain Eukaryota; kingdom Metazoa; phylum Arthropoda; class Insecta; order Plecoptera; family Taeniopterygidae; genus Brachyptera; species Brachyptera risi. The sequence continues at coordinate 49,354,438 of OZ023329.1, read as the reverse complement.
AAATCAAGATTTCCATCCACGTTTTGCTACATCATTTTCCCAAGGAACTTAATAACAATCTTGAGGCATGTAGAGCAGCCACAAAGACGTTCTTCTATAAGTGAATCAATGTTTATTGATGACTTGGTCTAATTTATGCACGATATAAATCCAGCCTTGGTTCTGCAACACGGGTAATGCGAAACGCCTAGCCGTTGATTGGGTGGTGTAGCGCGATGGGAGGGGGTGGGGGGAGGGTGGAGGGTGGAGGGGGGAGAGCTGGAGGGTAGTAAACGTGCTTAAGACATGAGCTAGAGATTCAACGTAGTAATCCACCAATTTCAACTCAGCTAATTAATCAACGCGTCACTTCAGAGCCGCGCCTGGTAGTGACGTAGTCAGTCGCCTCCGTCAACACGTGCACACACACAGGGTAAAGACAAGAGGGGATAGAACACCGCCTTGTTACACACCCCCTCGACCCCGCGCGGACTCCCACTCAGCCACCCATCTCTCGCAGCAGCCTCCTTCTTGTCACCGCTCGGTGATCACTGCTTGAGTTGACAAGGCACAAGTTCACTCACACACACACACACACACACACACACACACATACACTTGGTGGCAGTTGGCTAAACAAACCCATCCCAGGGGATGTAAGGATAGGCCGATAGCTTAGTGTACTTGGTATACTCTCGAACAATTGACTGAGACGATTGGCCGAGTGGTTAATACACTGAACCGTCATTCAGTTTTGACCGGGGTTCGATAACCCGCTATGGTCGACCATCTTCACAGGGGTTATTCGTGGTTTCCCTCTGTCGTTCAGGTCAATACTGGGATGATTCCTTAACAACAGGCCACGACCGACTCCTTGACGCTTGACAATGGGGAGTGCGATCTACCCAAAATGTCGCAGAAATTTGAAAAAGTGTAGACAATTCCGTCTACTCTGCCTGTTTTTTTACGGTGAGCGGTATGATCCGGAAAATAATCATAGCATCATCTATGACCGTGAAAACTTGAGAAATAATGTATATATATATATATATATATATATATATATATATATATATATATATATATATATATATATATATATATATATATATATATATATATATGTATATATATATATATATATATATATATATATATATATATATATATATATATATATATATATATACATACATTTCAATATCCATATATTTAATTCAATTTTCATATTGAATATAACGTTCACAAAAAGGTTCTTGGTTTTCTGAAAATATAAGGTGAACCGAATCATATCAAACTACTTGAATTACAGATAAAAATAGTATCTCAATTAAATCCGACTGCATAACGATTCCTCCACGCAATTCAGCCAAGTTGACCCGACTCGTGTGGGAATCTGATAATGAAGATAATATCACCCCCCACTCTGCACCATCCCTTACATTCTCAACCCCCTCCCCCCCTCCCCACCCCACCAACCCCTAACAACTTCTCTACAACAGACTGTGCAGGTTCGCGGCATGGGACACAGAAGGCACATTCGACCAACACCTCCCCCCCACCCCCCACAACTCTCCAAAACACTTCAATTCTATCACCATGGCAATCCTACCCCCCCCCCCCCCCACCTTTCCTCAACGAGACCATCCAAACAACAGGCTGCCATTATACGGTGTGGCGACACACATGCAAGCTGGGTTATTTAAAATTCCGTCGGTAAGCTATTAGGAATTAAGGGCCCTTTAGGGTCAATATAGATTAATTCAGGGATTTTACGGGTAATTACTTATATATATATATATATATATATATATATATATATATATATATATATATATATATGTATATATATATATATATATGTATATATATATATATATATATAGACATTCACTTCATGATTACAAGTGACGTTGTTGTTCTGTATTTTGTGAATGTTATAGGGTGAAATAAGGTTCGGATTTACTTTTGTTTGAATGTATGTATGTATATATATATATATATATATATATATATATATATATATATATATATATATATATATATATATATATATATATATATATATGAGGAATAAAATTATATTTGGAAATACCATGTTTTCAGTTGATTTATTCACCCACCAACGTTTTATTCATTATCGTTTTGGAATCTGTTTCAATGAATTATATGATGATGAATGTTTATACATTTTGATAAATTACTCCCACATATGAATAGCTGCGGAGGAAACTTATGAGTAACCTTCACACGGCGTAACATTTCTAGTGTCAACATAACATATAAACAATCGCGTGGTTTGACAACTGTAAAACTGTTTCATATACCGAGTGCAGCATCTTCTGAAATATTGTAGATCCATATAATAGACATTCACAATATGTTACGTGCTGTTATGTATGTAACAGTACGCTGGGAGGTGAAAATCGATGGTAAAAATATCGATTGTTCAGGGTGTCTACAAATTCTCCATTACGAAATTCCCTGTCTCTTCCAGGTTTTTCCAGATGGAAAATTATATTTTTCTAGTCTGCAAATTTGTCTTTCTCGTCGATTGAAATATTGGAAAAATTGTTCACAAATTCAAATTTGGTTTTATAGTAGGTTTCAAATCAGGTGTAGGCGGGAATTGAAAAACTTCAGCAAGGCAAAACAATCGAGGAATCATTTTTTAAAATTGTGAATTTGTATTTGCAGCAACTAAAAATGGTATTCAATTCTTGAAATTTTTTTTTTCACATTTTAAGTAAAATTCCAGAAAAAAACAAAATTCCCCGACTTTTCCTGATTTATTCAATTCCTCGACTTTTCCAGGTTTTCCAGTCTTGTAAACACCCCGATGTTACTGTTACATACGAGTGATCTTAATTACCACCTTTGTTATCATAAAATTTGACTCATTGGCATTTTCGACAAATAATATCCGCATCAGACGATGTATTCGTTAATTTTGTATCTTGAACTGTTTCAAGTTTCATGACCATTAATATATATATATATATTTTTTTTCAACATCGAAACTTGATACAAAATCATAGTTCCCCAATGAAGGCTATGGATGAAAGATGGGATCGTTTGGACGGGGCACTACAAGGGCGATCTTACCACCACATTTTAAATATTTAAAACTTATGAACTTAAACACCAGGACTGCGCTGTCTGTGACCATGACTTTTTATATATATATTAAAAATATATATTTCATATTATATAATTATATATATATATATATATATATATATATATATATATATATATATGTTTTGTTGAAAGCTTTCACGACTCATTATGTAATTAATAATCAAATCTTTATGGATAATTAAAAGTCGCGTTAACGAATAAATATTGATTTAATTGCCCGACGTTTCGACTACAATATAGTGGTCATTTTCGAGGGCTAAAAATGAAAATAATTATATAAATGATAAATAATAGGAACCAAAAAACAGATTCTTATGCAGAAAAACACATCTTCAATGAATGTCTTGAAGGGTGTAATAAAAATAACAATAAAAATAAAAATAAGCTTGATGCACATCTATGAATCTAGATGACTATATCACAGTGTTCTGGATCACACATGCTGGGCTAGGTTATCAGATTGATCCTACTCCTCAAATAGTATGGTCGCCTTCCTTCATTCATGGTTCCATCTGCTTCAAGAACAATCCTGTCTGTTAGTCTGGGCTGATATCGCAATTCGCCAAGTGCAGTGGTCCAGCTAGGCGATAGGGTATATCCACAATCTTCGCCATTGAAATTATGTGGATGTTTTATAATTTCAATGGCTTCGCTTATCGCCCTCGGCCACCGCTTTTCTTGGCGATCCAATACTACAGATTCTTCGTATAGAATATTGTGTTTCTCTTCTATATGATGTTTAGCAATGGCAGACAATCTTGAATTCTTGGTCCGTTCATGGTACTTATGTTGTTTGAGTCGATCGGAAGTGGGTTTTTTAGTTTGACCAATGTAAACAAGGCCACACTCGCATGGCACTTTATATACCCCACATGACTCCAGATGTATCTTGTCCTTTACTGATCTGAATTTACTTTGTAGTTTATTATCGGGAGTATAAATGGTTTCAATATTATGCTTTTTCAGCATGCGTCCTATTCTATCCGTTATGCCACTTGCATATGGTAGTAACGCGGTAGCTATGCTCTTATCTGGCTTCTTCCGAGTTGTTGGAACAAAGTTCATGGCTTTGGATATGTCTTTGTTCGAGTAGCCGTTCTGTTCGAATGTTTTTCTCAAACTAACTAGTTCTTCCGACATGTGTTGCTCATCAGTGAGTCTTCTTGACCTGGTAACCAGAGTATTCAGTACGCTCCTCTTTTGACATGGATGATGATGGGATTTGGAATTTAAATATCTATTAGTGTTTGTTTGTTTCCTATAAACAGTATGAGTTAACGTTCCGTCTGGTTTCCGTCCGAGCAATACATCCAGAAATGGTAACTTATTCTGTTGATTTTCTATTTCCACTGTGAATTGGATTTTCGGATGGATTCCATTAAAATGTTTCACGAACTCCATGAGTGTTTCAACTCCGTGCTGCCAGACCATGAAGCAATCATCGACGTAGCGATAATAGCACCTAGGTTTCAGAGTTGCTGTTCTTAATGCGGTCACTTCGAATCTTTCCATAAATAAATTAGCCACCAATGGAGAAAGAGGTGACACCATGGCCAGGCCTTCTTTTTGTTTGTAGAGCTCACCCTCGAAAGAAAAGTAGCTACAATCCAGACAACCTTCAATTAAGTTACATAAAGAATTACCAAATTTCTTTTTCTCCCTGAGTACTCTCATGGCTTCCTTCACAGGTACATTGTTGAATAGCGAGACCACATCCAAGCTGACTAGAATGTCATCTTTGTCCAACCTCAGGTTCTTCACTTTCTCAATAAATTCCACCGAGTTTTTCACATAACTCTCTACTAGTTCATTTTCGTGTTTCAATAGTCGGGCAACACACCTTGCAATACTATGTGCTGGAGATTTGATGGCACTAACGATGGGCCGTAAAGGTACTCCGAGCTTGGGGTATTTTGGTAATCCATATATTTTGGGCACAATGCAGTCCTTTGGTCTTAAATCTTCTCTTAATTCTTTGCTGAATGGAGCGTCGTCTAAAAGGCTATTAAGTTTAGACACGAAGGTGGAAGTTGGATTTCTCTCAATTTTTTGGTAGCTAGAATCGCTCAAAACTGCTCGCATTTTCTCAACATACTCGTCAGTGCGCATTACTACGGTGGCGTTCCCTTTATCTGCCTTCAGGATGACTATATCTTTGTTTTTTCGTAAATCGTTAATAGCTATTCTCTCTTCTAACAGTAGATTAGGTCGCGGTATTTTACATTGTTTTAATATTCGCGATGTATTTTGACGAATCTCCTCTGCTAAAGGTTTCGGAAGACGTCTAATGGCAGTTTCAACTCCTATTATAACCTTTTCGTATGGAACAGACTGAGGAGCAACAGAGTAGTTGAAACCTTTACTAAGGACCGAAATCGCTGACTGAGAAAGTTGTAAAGATGTTAAGTTTATAACATGTTCCGATGGATCGTATACCGATCGTGAAGATGAATCTATAACAGGGTGTTGCTTCGCATAAAGCTGTTCAAATTTCTTGACATGACGGACAGTTACAGCTATCCTTACCTTCTCAGCTTGTAGTTTCGAAATACGAAGCAAATCAGACATCAGATCAGGGTACATGGAGCCAGTCAAACGGTGATATAGCGCATCAATATCTCTTGCCAAGAAGTGTAAATCTCTGCGAATGTTGTGAATATGATCGATTAAAATCATCCTGTTGGCCCGGTCAAAAACCCTTGAATTACGTCTAGATTGCAAATTGTGATGAATCCTCACACAACAAGGAATCACGTGTTTATCTCTGCAACGTAGCATGAAGATCAAAGTGCACAGAAGCTTACATTTCTTGATGAGAAGCGATGAAAATACTCTTGTTAAACGAAAAACTTCCATTCCATGTTGGTTAAGTATGTTTTGTTGAAAGCTTTCACGACTCATTATGTAATTAATAATCAAATCTTTATGGATAATTAAAAGTCGCGTTAACGAATAAATATTGATTTAATTGCCCGACGTTTCGACTACAATATAGTGGTCATTTTCGAGGGCTAAAAATGAAAATAATTATATAAATGATAAATAATAGGAACCAAAAAACAGATTCTTATGCAGAAAAACACATCTTCAATGAATGTCTTGAAGGGTGTAATAAAAATAACAATAAAAATAAAAATAAGCTTGATGCACATCTATGAATCTAGATGACTATATCACAGTGTTCTGGATCACACATGCTGGGCTAGGTTATCAGATTGATCCTACTCCTCAAATAGTATGGTCGCCTTCCTTCATTCATGGTTCCATCTGCTTCAAGAACAATCCTGTCTGTTAGTCTGGGCTGATATCGCAATTCGCCAAGTGCAGTGGTCCAGCTAGGCGATAGGGTATATCCACAATCTTCGCCATTGAAATTATGTGGATGTTTTATAATTTCAATGGCTTCGCTTATCGCCCTCGGCCACCGCTTTTCTTGGCGATCCAATACTACAGATTCTTCGTATAGAATATTGTGTTTCTCTTCTATATGATGTTTAGCAATGGCAGACGAAACCAAAGATGAACGGACCAAGAATTCAAGATTGTCTGCCATTGCTAAACATCATATAGAAGAGAAACACAATATTCTATACGAAGAATCTGTAGTATTGGATCGCCAAGAAAAGCGGTGGCCGAGGGCGATAAGCGAAGCCATTGAAATTATAAAACATCCACATAATTTCAATGGCGAAGATTGTGGATATACCCTATCGCCTAGCTGGACCACTGCACTTGGCGAATTGCGATATCAGCCCAGACTAACAGACAGGATTGTTCTTGAAGCAGATGGAACCATGAATGAAGGAAGGCGACCATACTATTTGAGGAGTAGGATCAATCTGATAACCTAGCCCAGCATGTGTGATCCAGAACACTGTGATATAGTCATCTAGATTCATAGATGTGCATCAAGCTTATTTTTATTTTTATTGTTATTTTTATTACACCCTTCAAGACATTCATTGAAGATGTGTTTTTCTGCATAAGAATCTGTTTTTTGGTTCCTATTATTTATCATTTATATAATTATTTTCATTTTTAGCCCTCGAAAATGACCACTATATTGTAGTCGAAACGTCGGGCAATTAAATCAATATTTATTCGTTAACGCGACTTTTAATTATCCATAAAGATTTGATTATTAATTATATATATATATATATATATATATATATATATATATATATATATATATATATATATATATATAATTAATATATTTCAAATCACCCTGGTGATGACTTTTTCCCCTATAGAGACGAGAGACGCCTTATGCAGAACTCAACTTCACTTCAGGTAAAAGTTCATTTTAAATTAATTCGGTTCGTTTTTATCATCTTGTTCCTACCATGCGAAGTTGAGAGTGTTGATAATATAATAAGTACCATAAGCAAGAAGCATAAAAGCTTCACGACTGTATCTGAATGTTAGACAATGCATGTGTTGTTAACGGCTCAATAAGAACGGCTCAGTTAAAATGTGTTTGTTCCATTACACGCGTTGCCACGGGTAACTGGTTACTGTGATGTAAGCAGTAACAGCTGGCCGTGCGAGATAACTCGGCGCCTCCACTAATGAAAAAACTCGTACAAATGAAACGGTGAACAATGAGGCAGAATTCTACAGATAGAAAAAAGTGTGGAATTGTCTTGAAAAAGTTTTAAATGGTTGATTCATTTTCTGATTTATTTTTTTTATCCTCGTGAATCAAA
>OZ023329.1:49314106-49341606 GCA_964007535.1 Brachyptera risi | reverse complement strand
TGAACCATCTCTTGTTTTTTTTTTTAGATTGGATTGGATTAGATTAGATTTCTTCATTTATCCACAGGATTTTTCATTTACAAAAATGCAAAATATATACCACTTTTAGTCAGAACCTATACTGCGTTTCGATTCAACGCAAACTGCCCAACGTTTCAACCCATATTGTATTCGTTTCCATATATAGGCCTATATATGTATCTTCATTCAAGACTCCGTCTTACATTATAAGATTGCAAAAACACAGAATAAAAATCAATTAATTAAAATATAAAAAAAATTATCGATAACAACATTTTAGAGAATAACAAAATAAATATAATTTGACTAGGTTTGAATAAGAAAATATAGAAAAAAAAAATAAATTAAATGATGATAACGAAATCATACAAAAATTGAAAAGGAGAAAAAATGAAAAATAGTTTACACTGAAAACACAATTGGAAATCAGAGCTGAAGACTATAAAGATGATGTCGTGAAATTTGTAGGGATCCTCGAAGGGCGAGTAAAACTATGCTATAAATGAATTATATTTATAATATTATTATATTATTATAAATGAATTTTTCCATCCTGACGTGGTTTTTCGTGGTTTCCCACAGTCCTCGAAGCAAATGCTTGGATGAAGTACTAATTGGCCACGACCATTAATTAGTAGAGCGATAGGCCTAATTATAACATTATAGGCCTATCACTAATTTAATTTGTGCTTTTTGTATAATGATCAATTTTACATCTGCTGTCAAGGGAAAGAAGTAATTAATCATTGCCTAAGAGACTTAGTTCAAAGTGGAAGATATCAACATTCGTGTGTTTATACTGAAAGACTTTTATCTACTGCGAAAAATTATGGTCACAGACAGCGCAGTCCTGGTGTTGAAGACCATTAGTTTTAAATAATCAAAATGGGGTGGTAAGATCGCCCTTGTGGTGCCCCGTCCAAACGATCCTATCTTTCATCCATAGCCTTAATTGGGGAACAATGATTTTGTATCAAGTTTCGATGTTATTAAAAAAAAATAAATGAATTTGTTGTTGAGTCAAAATTTTGTACAAAATTTTACAAAGAAATTGTGAATTGTGCCTCGAGCCCCTATACCACTAACCCTATAACTTCTATTTTCTGCAGACGGTAATTATCTTTAGAATAAGGTATGGTAGGCTCATATATAGGTTTTTTTTACGCATCAACTGCTTCAGCTTGGCCAGCATCGGTCTCGAAGCGCACTATACTCTTCCTAATTACCTGCACCGTTTTCTTTACCATTACCCCCTCCCCCTTACCCCCTCCCCCTCACCCTGTTACAACTTCTTCCACTCTTACTACGCTCTTCTCCATCGCTTTGTCTCATCTCGCATTGATGATCCCTATCACTGCCCTTTGTACTCGATGTTGAACATATAATTGAACAAACTTTCAGTTCATTACAACTGATGAACAACTCTCGAAGGCAACGAGTTCGATTCTGATGTCAGACAAAATACAAACAACTTCTCCATTGGGAAGTGTCTTACACGGCTGTGATGGAAAAGTTTTCATTTGAACAATTCGTGGATCTTAATCATCGTAAAAGATAAAATCAAAATTTGAAATGTTCATCAACAACATGGATAAAAGCTTTTTGGATTGAGTTTCATACCTTTGTGATGTTTTCCCGCACGCTTCTGGATATATATGGTTCATTCACGCTATCAATGGAGATAGAATAAGAAGATAGGACGATTCGATTTCAAAATAGTGTATATTTCAATATATATATATATATATATATATATATATATATATATATATATATATATATATATATATATATATATATATATATATATATATATATATATATATTATGGTATTGTCGAAAGTAATTCCTTGATCCATATTCAGTAGGTTGAATGAATTTATTATTCACATAAATACAAACTGAACTTGATAGACCGAAAATTCATTCAACTATATATATATATATATATATATATATATATATATATATATATATATATATATATATATATATATATATATGTATATATTTACATATATATATATATATATATATATATATATATATATATATATATATATATATGTATATATTTACATATATATATATATATATATATATATATATATATATATATATATATATATAAATATATATTTATTTATATATATATATATATATATATATATATATATATATATATATATATGTATATATATATATATATATATATATATATATATATATATATATGTATATATATATATACATATATATATATATATATATATATATATATATATATGTATATTTATATATATATATATATATATATATATATATATATATATATATATATATATATATATATATATATATATATATATATTATTATTCTTCCTCCACTCTCTGAACATTCAACCATATGAGATGAGTAAAACTTTATCTTCCAATGAGTATAATACTTGTGAAAGATTCCGGTCAAATCACAACTGACCCGTAACTGTACAGAGAACTTGTACTGCGCAACCGCGCTCACGAGTACACCCATTGTTTCATCGCCCAACTTTAAAAACACTTCTTCATATCGAGCAAGAAACTGTCGTCGAGAAAAATAGAATGGCGATATTTCTCAAGCAATACTTTTTTCATTTGCATATTTTTTTTTGGACATTTGCCAATTGTTGTTGGCGAATATCATATCTTTCGCATCATTTAACAAGATACATTCGTTTCATATAATTTTGTTTCTGAATTGTTTCGGAGAGAGGCACTTAATTTATATGACTGTGTACACCCCTGGTACTTGACTGCATGCAAAAAAACAAGAACACATCTCAAAAAAAAAAAAAACACTCGTCTTTATATTCAAATGTTTCATGGAAATGACTGTTTTCTTACTTCAAATGTGTTTTCCGTTTCTAATTAGACGAGCTTTAGCGAAGATTCAATTTGAAATACTGAAGAAAATTGATGTTCGTTTTTTTTCATGTTTTTTTGTCGGTTCTCCACAGGTCAAACGGCTACAGCTAACAACTTCAAACTTGTTTTCATCATGATTCCTCATCTAACTCATATCTGTGTAGTTTTGTGGCATTATCGTATGATAACTTTTTTTTATGGATTTTCGAAGTTTCTAAAATACTCATTAGAATAACACGACGAAAAAAAATTATATTCGAAAAAAATGAAATTTTGTGTGAAGTTGAATTACATTTTGATACACATTTCTGGAAATTCTCAGCTTGATCGGGTCAGCCATTCTGAAGAAAAAACATAAAATGTGCTAAATTGGTACCACTCGAAGCAGTTTTCACTCATTTATAACTTGAATGTCACCCAATTGGCGAATGTAGGCAAAAGTTTGGCAAAAAAATCGACATACTATTACAATCCGCTCGTCTAACAACGCGTATATGGCGTTTTCCTAGTAAACACAATTACATTGCCTTTTGAAGTATAGATAAATAACTAATCAATTCCATGGCTGATACACACTGTGAACTACTACTGGCAGTGAACTTCAAATGGTAGAATTGTATTACTTCAACTTGGTCCATGCGGTTCAATGAACGGTGGAAATACGCTTTCAGATAATTATATGGAAATGGAGTGAATAGATATGAATTACAGTTGACACACTGAGAGAATAGGATTCGTGCAGCCACCACAAGAAAACTGCATCGATATAGAAAAATGAGATATTTCACAAATTCACTCGTTAATGGTTGTTTTTAAAAATCATAATGAATAAAAATAAATATATTTGCAATATAAAAATGTATCCCGTGCACTTGAGCGAAAGGAAGTTCGAAAATACGGGTATGTTTTATTTGTGTTTCATCGTTTTTCTGTAAGATGGTTGGTGGTTCTGTTAACCATACAGGTTCGGGAACAAGCAATGTGTCTATGTGAATCCGCTAAAAACAATGTTAATTGTGTATTAACATATCTGGGCCTATATATTATCTATATACGGCTATATCTATTTATTATCATATATTAACGGCTATATCTATATATAGCCATGTATATTAGATTCAAAAAATCAGAAGAGCCGCTATTGGTGTGTAGCATGCTCAGCTGATTTTAGTGTCGTCATGTTGAAAATTATTCAGTGCACCAAAGTGATACCAGGATGCGCCACGGTAGGAATCCTATTCTCTCAGTATTTCAACTGTACAATGATGGATATATAATATAATCCAACTGTGGAATTGAATAATGTGGTACCAACTCACTTACAACCCCTTGATATGTGTACTCGAGATTGCTATGTGAAGGCTTGAGAATTTTTATCACCATCTCGCCTTTTACAACAAGTAGGCCTATTCTACATAGGATAATACAATTCATTCATTTATATTGGGTTTATCGACGCACTCTACTGATGACTGAGATCTATTGGCGTCGGTGGATGATATATGAGATGGTGGGATGATGACATGAAAGATCATTTCATTAGGTGTTTTGGATGGTGGGGAGGAGTCGGTCGTGGCCTGTTGTTAAGGAACCATCTCAGTATTGACCTAAACGACAGAGGGAAACCCCTGTCAGGATGGTCGACCATGGCAGGAATCGAGCCCCGGACTCCTGAATGACGGTTCAGTGTATATTAGCCACTTGGCCACGCGTCTCAGTAAAGGATATCACAATCATTCGGTGATTGAGTCCACGAAAGAAGAAGTCATTTACTAACGAATTTTGTGTCAAAATTTTGATAATTGTAGCGAAACTTGCAGCTGTAAAACTCTTTTGAAAGATGTAGTCACACTTCTGATCGTAATTTTCTTCTTTTGAAATCACTGTTTGTTCAAATACCACAGACATACAGACGGAACGATGGTATTATACACGAAAGATATTTCAAATCCGAGATAATTTTATATATATATATATATATATATATATATATATATATATATATATATATATATATATATATATATATATACTATATATATATATATATATATATATATATATATATATATATATATATATATATATATATATATATATATATATATATATGTATTCATTTATTTATTTAAACTCTTGCAATTGCACAATGCGCGATGGCACGTTCCCTAACTACCCCTATCCCACCACCGCCCTGACCCTCTGACGGGATATAAGGGCTGAAGAAGAATAGATCCCCTACATTCCTCTCGCCTCAAAACACCTCTCGCGCCATACATCTTCAACAGTAACTATGCTCGCCACTGAAGGAAAGGTCCCGATAAATGCTATGTAACAGCACAATCCAGCATGCCTATAGCGCTTTCTGGCGGACTGCATAGGTACCACAAGTGCTCAATGTGAGTGGGGTTATATAGAGAGTGGAGATAAAACTAGTGAGCAAAATTATTGTGAAGTTTGTTTTATTTCAACATGCCTTGGTTTTATATCTTCCATCTATGATGATTTATATAAATGATGATGTCTTGCCAGTGAAGGAACGGCCCTGATGACTGCTCGGTAGCAGCACAGCCCAGCAAGCCTGTAACGCTTCCTAGTGAACTGCATAGGTACTACAAGATGTGTTACAGGTGAGGGTATCAGAAGAGAGCGGTGATAAAGTAGCGGATGTCAAAGCGAGGGGCCGTTCTACTTTTATATCAACATTTCTATATGTCTTGATAATATATGTTTCGTCCATGATGATATCTGTGTGAGATAAGTTGATGGTAGATCAACCTTATTCCATGGAAACATCAACAAAATTGGATCTTTCTCACTCCTCCATCGACTCATCCAACTAGAGTGGTTCCCATAAACGTAAATTGCTTTCTTCCGTATAGACAACCCTCGATTTTCTCGAGCACTGAGACCATATATATATATGTAGGAAACCGGTGGGACTAATGAAGTAAAGGGGTTGCGATACGCCATGCGCCATACGGGTTATTTGTTCTGGAAAGACCCCCGACTAATTACAACCTTTTGTGTACTCCTAGGGCTTGACGGTTGTCTATACGTGGCTCTGGATTGGCAGGAATACGTGTACGTGTGTGTGTGTGTGTGTGTGTGTGTGTGTGTGTGTGTGAGGAGAGAAAGAGAATGAGGAAAGGTCGTTGATGATGTCTTGGTATACGAGACACGAGATTGCAAAACGGGAGTTTCTCTTTGGCAAACCTTCGTTATAAGTTTAATCTTTAATCCCCAGTCTGGAGTCTAGACTCGGTATATAAGTTCAGTAAACATGCATTTTATGGATTATGTGTATGAAATTGGATGAAGCAACAAATGAAATAGGATTAACGATCAAGAAATTTCGCATAATTAAGTGATTAGGATTAGAATTACGTTCATATATACAGGCTGTGGCTGAAAGCTACCAAGTATGAATCTAGTATGCCTTCTTAGGGTATTCTCAACTGACGTCACACATTGTTGAAAGAGAGAGACAACAATGTGCACCAGTTGGAATTGACCAATCAGAATGTTTGGTAGTCCAACAGTTCGCTGTGTTGCTATGGTAACGATTGTTTGTCGCTTGTTACGTGCGAACACCCTATACGGTATTCTCAACTGATGTCACACATTGTTGAAAGAGAGAGACAACAATGTGCACCAGTTGGAATTGACCAATCAGAATGTTTGGTAGTCCACCAGTTCGCTGTATTGCTATGGTAACGATTGTTTGTCGCTTGTTACGTGCGAGCACCCTATAGGGTATTCTCAACTGACGTCACACATTGTTGAAAGAGAGAGACAACAATGTGCACCAGTTGGATTTGACCAATCAGAATGTTTGGTAGTCCACCAGTTCGCTGTATTGCTATGGTAACGATTGTTTGTCGCTTGTTACGTGCGAACACCCTATAGGGTATTCTCAACTGATGTCACACATTGTTGAAAGAGATAGACAGCAATGTGCACCAGTTGGAATTGACCAATCAGAATGTTTGGTAGTCCACCAGTTCGCTGTATTGCTATGGTAACGATTGTTTGTCGCTTGTTACGTGCGAACACCCTATAGGGTATTCTCAACTGATGTCACACATTGTTGCAAGAGACAGACAACAATGTCGATCAGTTGGAATTGACCAATCAGAATGTTTGGTAGTCCATCAGTTCGCTGTGTTGCTATGGTAACTATTGTTTGTCGCTTGTTACGTGCGAACACCCTATAGGGTATTCTCAACTGACGCCACACATTGTTGAAAGAGAGAGACAACAATGTCCTCCAGTTGGAATTGACCAATCAGAATGTTTGGTAGTTCATCAGTTCGCTGTGTTGCTATAGTAACGATTGTTTGTCGCTTGTTACGTGCGAACACTCTGTAGGGTATTCTCAACTGACGTCACACATTGTTGCAAGAGACAGACAACAATGTGCACCAGTTGGAATTGACCAATCAGAATGTTTGGAAGTCCACCAGTTCGCTGTGTTGCTATAGTAACGATTGTTTGTCGCTTGTTACGTGCTAACACTCTATAGGGTATTCTCAACTGACTTCACACATTGTTGAAAGAGAGAGACAACAATGTCCACCAGTTGGAATTGACCAATCAGAATGTTTGGTAGTCCACCAGTTCGCTGTGTTGCTATGGTAACGATTGTTTGTCGCTTGTTACGTGCGAACACCCTATAGGGTATTCTCAACTGATGTCACACATTGTTGAAAGAGAGAGACAACAATGTGTATCAGTTGGAATTGACCAATCAGAATGTTTGGTAGTCCACCAGTTCGCTGTGTTGCTATGGTAACGATTGTTTGTCGCTTGTTACGTGCGAACACCCTATAGGGTATTCTCAACTGACGTCACACATTGTTGAAAGAGATAGACAACAATGTGCATCAGTTGGAATTGACCAATCGCAATGTTTGGTAGTCCACCAGTTCGCTGTATTGCTATAGTAACGATTGTTTGTCGCTTGTTACGTGCGAACACCCTATAGGGTATTCTCAACTGACGTCACACATTGTTGAAAGAGAGAGACAACAATGTCCATCAGTTGGAATTGACCAATCAGAATGTTTGGTAGTCCACCAGTTCGCTGTGTTGCTATGGTAACTATTGTTTGTCGCTTGTTACGTGCGAACACCCTATAGGGTATTCTCAACTGACGTCACACATTGTTGAAAGAGAGATACAACAATGTCCATCAGTTGGAATTGACCAATCAGAATGTTTGGTAGTCCACCAGTTCGCTGTATTGCTATAGTAACGATTGTTTGTCGCTTGTCACGTGCGAACACTCTATAGGGTATTCTCAACTGACGTCACTCATTGTTGCAAGAGAGAGACATGAAGATGCGACAGGATTGGCCAGCCGGTATCATTCAAGAGGCCCTAGAATCTAGATGATGGTGTTTTGACACCCCCGACCTGACTTGTTGGAACCGGAAGCAAGATATTTATTTACATACGATCCTGATCATAATCTTCAAAATCGTATGAATTTTATCGAAATAGCTCAGACATTCATAGTGAGAAATAATGAAATAGAATATGTAGTTGAATGAATTGAAATACCGTTGAACATAAATAATTAGACGAGCTTTAGCGAGGATTCAATTTGACATACTGAAAAAAATTGGTGTTCGTTTTTATGTTTTTTTTTTTTTTTTTTTTTTTAATGTTTTTTTGTCGGTTCTCCGCAGGTCAAACGGCTACAGCTATCAACTTCAAACTTTTTTTCGTCATGGTTCCTCATCTAACTTAGATCTGTATAGTTTTGTGGCATTATCGGGTTGTAACTTTTTTTTAATGAATTTTAGAAATTTCAAAAATCCCCATTAGAATAACCCGGAGGAAAATACTTGAAAAATCAAAATTTTTCAAGACCTCTCAAATTTTCGCCGAATATAAAGGAAACTATTAAGCACATTTTGAGAGATTTTTCGCATCAATCGGATGAGAAATAACGAAGAAAACGCATTTATAAAGCATTTTTCCATCAATTTAAGCTATTTCGGGAACCAATTAAATCTATAGCAACAAGTGTCACCAATTAATTCAAAACGATTGAAATGAATGAAGAGGAAGGCCGTGACATAACTGATTCTCGTAAGGTTTTTGAACGTTTGGAGTGATCCAAGGTCTGTAGATGTAGATTGGGTTGACAAATTATTTTTCATTCTAAATTTCTATACCCCTAAGCTCGTCTAACAACGCGCATCCCGCGTTTTCCTAGTATCAAAAATATATGCCCATGTAGAATACTTGGATTTGACATTCTACTTCATTATTGCTGAATCCCTACATCCTTACATCAGGACACGAGTTCGATGCAAACTTATTCTGCAAGAACAAGAAAAACACTTCACTTGACGTCGAATAAGATCGGGTACAGGAAAAAAAAAACGGATATTCAAAGTTGAAGTAAAAAGAATTGAGAACGTGAAATGGAAGTAGTTGTTCAAGTGCTGTATAACTGTAATTCACACAGCAGTCACGTGACGTATAAAACGCGAGCAACGAAACGTATTGTTCACAGAGTAGAAAACTTTTCCCATTAAATGGTTTGAAATGGATTGATTCGAACCAGTATCAAGTTATATATACATTTTCGAAACGCATTAAGATTGAACGAATCTTTGATAACGTTTTGATATTAACGCGAGATCACCCCTCGTTACGGTACTTGCTATACTCGGTACTATTTAAGAGTCCACGGGAGTCGATTTATCGGAATATCAGTTTCTTGGAGATAACTTTTGAACGGTATGAAATATAAAAATTCTAATAGGCGAGAAACACAGATAATTATAATAGCTTCAAGATGATATAAGTTATAACTATTCAAGTTATGTCGCAAAACTGTCAAGCGTCGACAGCTGAACAAAACACATTTTTAGCTGTCTAAATGTATGCTAGTGTTTGCATATTAATGAATATAATATCATACAAAATCAATTTGATAATTCTCTTCAACATTTTCTCTTGACATCAACTGGCCGTGTTGGACTCAAAACAACGTATATTTATATGAAATACATTCACATTACCCTACTGTTTGTGAGAACCCAATGTCGTATCAATTACATTATATACATTATTAAATACATTCAATTACATGTACTTCTTCAATTTTCTATTTCGATTATCTATTTTTACCATTCAATTTTTCATTCAATTTGATCTATCATGTTTTAATTAAACGATCCCATCGGATATTATTTCACAGTCGCATACACTCCAACAATTAAAACTAAAATACTTATGAAAAGAATTTGCAATTATATAACCATTTCCAATCGAATATATTCCTAGATTCAATATCAATTACGATTCAACACCAAATTTGTATTGGACTCGAAACAAAGTATATTTATATGAAATACATCTACATTTTACTTCTGTTTGTGACAACGCAATGTCGTATCATTCTATCAGGTGTACTTTTCCAATTTTCTATTTCTATTATCTATTTTAACCATTCAATTTTCTATTTCAACTATCTACTTTTACCATTCAATTTTCTATTTCTATCATCTATTTTAACCATTCAATTTTCTATTTCAACTATCTATTTTTACCATTCAATTTTCTATTTCTATTATCTATTTTAACCATTCAATTTTCTATTTCAACTATCTATTTTTACCATTCAATTTTCTATTCAATTTGATCTATCATGCTTCAATTATACTATCCCATCGGATATTATTTCACAGTCGCATACACTCCAACAATTAAAACTAAAATACTTATGAGAACAATTTGCAATTAAATAATTAAAATAGATTCCTATTTCCTAGAATCAATATCAATTGAAATTCAACTCTAAATTTTAATCAATAGCCCTGAAAATACTGATTAATTTAAAAAATGGTAAAAACTCGTTAAAACAATAGGAATTGGCATCTCTTCGGAAACCTTAAATTGGACAGTGTATAAATATCCTTAATTTCGTTCGCACTCCCAGCGCTCGAAGCGAGCATATTGTGAAACACTCTATCCACCTCGTTAACGTCTTGGCAACGTTTAACGCAGAGGCGTCGTCGAGCAGGCCGCGTTAAACTGCTGTTAGCGCCCTAGCAAGGGCTTGACAAGGCGATTAACGGGGAGTGACTGATTAAAGTGGTGCTCGGGACGCGTTAGCAACGATCGATTACGTCCAAAGCTCGGAGGAAAAAAAAAACAATTTGCATTTTGGTAGATTTTCTTGATGGGAGACTTTAAATTAAATAATGGCGAAACAACATAAATAACCCGTTATCCAGGAATACGGCTCCGGGAAGAAACTGTTACCGTTTTGTTGCCAGGATATCGGGAGAGAATGGATTAAATGGGATTCCAATCAATTTCTCGAAATACATCAGCTTTGGAATACAGTGGAATAACTTCATTTCTTCTACGAATATTCCTTCAGGAGGAATTAATGAAACTATATTTGAGAGAAACAATTGAATATTCTTAAAAACCGCGAGAAATTCTGTTAATCGAAACGCTTCATTAAATTCTCATATATGAATTTGTCCAATTGGAATTAATCAAATGACAAAAAAAATATCACTCCCTAAGTTTGAATAATCAAAAATGGAAAACATGTCAAAACCCGTAACCAAAATCTGTGAAATGTCCCCAAGTCAATGAAATGCAATCACGCCCTAATATCTATCAACAAAGTTTTGTCGCTATCAATGTCAGTTGTTCTTTCCATTTACAAATGACGAGAGAGAAAAAAAAAGTCACCAATTCACGAAAAGTCTTGACAGAAAATATGTCATGTTTGCTTTTTTTCTCTTAGAAATAAACTATCACCAACCAGTGCCAGTCTGAAAGCATGTTATTCCAGAGAAGTGTGGTCGAATTTCTCCCGACAATATTTACCTCCCGAGATTGACGACATGAGAGCTTTTCCGATGACGAGAGACAGCCTCTGACGTCACACTCTCTCGTGGCATCACGTGACATACATAGACCAGCTGGTGAATGGAATAAAACCACGATGTATAGTGATATACCAACCTATTCAATCATAATATAAAGAAGGTGCTCCAACTCACATACTGATAACATGGACGGTATTGTGGTTTCTTGCAGTCAGTTCAGAGCCAAAGGTCCCGATTGCCTGTCGCGATTTAGCGGATTCTTCTGTGAACTAGATGTAAATTAGAGTGGCTACGGTACCGGTGGCATTGTTCAACTCACAACATCTATAATTCTCGTAATCTACTGGGCCGTGTATAGCATTGTTGTTTTGAATAGTTCGATATAAAAGTGATAGTTGCGCTACAGGCAATCGGGACCCTGGACTCGGGAACTGACCCTGGAAATATTTCACTTCCAAGACCCGAGTTGGAGCACCTTCTTTATATTGCGATAAAATAGGTTGGTATGACAACATCGTGATATAACCGAGGAATATTATCGAAGTATTCTGTGAATCACTTTGGGATGTGGAATCGTCCTTGTGGTGTGTATCCAGGCCGAACGATCCTACCTCAACCGTGATTGGAGGACAATGGGTGAAGTTAGAGACTAAAACTACAACTCACCATTTCGACATACATTTATTTCAGACAGCCCCCACACAAGAGTTCTTTCTTACGCAGGCTTCTTGTTCCCTAATTGAGATTATATACACAATTAAATTTCAATCACAATTAAAATCACTTTCTTGAAATTGAATTCATTCCATCAACTTCTTATTACTCCAAAACACTTCTAAATAATTATTTACTCATTGACGTTCCATATATGTTACATTTCAGTCATCAAATTTTTGTTCTCATATTTTTAGTAGATTGTAATATTAATATAGTGCTTATAGTAATTGAAAATGTTGTCCTCGCCACCGTCTATGACATTCGTGAGTGTAGAAAAATGAATGAATAAATGAAAACAGTACGAAATATGAGAGTATAACAACAGATGGAGGATAGAATCACTGTCAGGAGTAAATATTTCCACAGCATCGTGTAATAGGTAATCCCTCCAGTAAACAATGTAAATATCGAAACTAGGAGCGAACTCTTTTCCACCTGACTCGCTTATCCAGCTATCCAGACACGTCCCCGTGTTCCCACCCTGGAAACATAATTGATAGATTCGATTCCCAGCACTACCAACACCACCACAGCAATTTCATACCAACTTTGAAAACTTTACCAATCAGATTTTAAATACTGTATACAGAAAAAGTGACTAGTTTCAATGAGGAAAATGCACGCTTTTCTTTAAGAGTCCTCTTTACATGTTGCCTACCGGCTTGATTGCAGACGTTAAGTTGGCAACGGAAAACCAATCATCGTATCAACATACAGTTCTCAGTTAAATGATCACTAGTATTCAATACGTGCTCGTACGAAGAGCTTTAGTTCGTGGTATGTTCTCAACCCTTGTAGAATAATTGTCAAAAATCAACTTGTTTCTATCTGTTTTTTTGGTTTTTAGGATTTTTTCAGAGTAATATAATTTATAATTATGTTTTTTAGTGAACGTAGAGACACGGATATACTCATTGCTGTTTTATTGCAAGAAGAATTACACTGATTGGTCCCACCGTTTACCCACCACGTGTTGGGAGCTAAAGGCCTGTATCGACGCTTTTTGTCCTGTTTTGTTCGTTCCCTGCAGGTTTTACTCATGGGTTGTCAGATGTGAAGTAGCCTCTTACGGTTTAGCGTTCGTTTTTATTTCCATATGATTCGGAATCCGATGCATTTTAACTGGCTTATTAGCCTGTTCACCGATCCAAACAATAACATTAAATTACGCTTAAAGACGGATAAGAAATTTGCTGATTCGAGATGTTCAGAGTTTATATGAAAAGTAAACTCGGATAAACCTTGACTGAGATTTACATAAAAGAGGAAGCATCGTGAAAAGTGTGATTGAAATGCTTTCGATAGGCCTATGTTATCACTTGAGTTCATTCGAAGTGTTTAGCCGAGAACTGAAATTGAAATTGAAATGAAATTCACGCTGACTGTCAATGTTTTCATGGACTATGCACGGAGTTTGTTTGCACGAGGATGCAGTTTTAGTGCGTATTAAATCAAAATATTTCATTCAGTATACATGTCAATGTTAATTTTGATCGACCATTTTATGTGAATGAAATTTGTGAAATTACTGGTGAAATCAGTGTGAAATATGCAAGGATTCCATTTAAATTTGAATTTCAGAAAAGTCCCTTCCATGTGACATCATTAATATACCTCTGATTTATTTCAAATTCAATATTTTCCAGTGTAAAATATACAGTTTCTTGAAAACGGCTGGACCACATGCATACATGTGAATTTCAACAATATTAAAGCATCGATTCTGTGAAACTTCCAATTGAATCTCAATTAAATTCAATAATTGGATTTATAAAAATTATAATTTTATTCTGACATATTCCATCTTCAATTCAGTCTTCATCATCATTTAAACGATTCCAGATTTGA
The DNA here is from genome assembly GCA_964007535.1 of Brachyptera risi. Classification (NCBI taxonomy): domain Eukaryota; kingdom Metazoa; phylum Arthropoda; class Insecta; order Plecoptera; family Taeniopterygidae; genus Brachyptera; species Brachyptera risi. Next base: position 49,327,246 of record OZ023329.1, on the reverse strand, counting down.
TTATATATGATATGTATGTATATATATATATATATATATATATATATATATATATATATATATATATATATATATATATATATATATATATATATATATATATATACATATATATACATATATATATATATATACACACATATATATACATATATATATATATATATATATATATATATATATATATATATATATATATATATATATATATATATATTAATATATATATATATATATATATATATATATATATATATATATATATATATATATAAATATATATATATATATATATATATATATATATATATATATATATATATATATGCATATCTGAATCAAGGAAATGAATTTGCCATTGAACTAAAACATTCTCCTAGGCCTATAGATTCATTATTGAGAAACGTGAATTTAGAACTCAACTACAATCTTTCGTCTCTGTATTAAAATTCAGAGTTTAGCTCATTTTGTAATTTTAAAAAAGCGGAATGTTTGTAACATGAGACTTAGATCAAGCCTATTCTCATAAAAAACACATTTTCCTATCTCAATTCTTTCCCTCAAAAAGACAATAAGAACATAAAAAAATCCTTTTTTCTCAAATTAAAGATACTACATCCATCTGATGGCCTGACTGAAATCTCTTCTCTCCAATATTCTACCATTCCATAGCATTTCATCGTCTTAATCTCCCCCCCCCTTTCCCCCCCTCCCCTTCCCATACCTCTCATACTACACTCATTCCACCCTTAGCCCTCGATCTATACTCTTACCTACGTTAAATAATCCAATTTACCTCCGCTCCCGTCTCCCCTGTCTTCATCCCTATATAACATTCCCCTCTCATTCCCGTCACTCCCTTCTTTCCCTTTCAATCTGGAGCTGGCTTGAGATCTGGCTCTTCAGGCTCCCATCGTGCGCAATTAGCAGCCTTCGGGCGCCTCCATCCGCCGTCCGACACACAAAGAAAATAAACAAATAATGTGAGAAGATGAAATAGGAGACATGTCTTTAAGAACATATTTGTCTTGTGGGGGGGGGGAGAGGGGGGGAGGGGTTGGGGAGGGGGGAGGGGGGGGGAGAGGAATGAAGAAAATGGTATGTGAGATGTTAGAAAATGCATCTACAGCTTCTATCCACGAGAAAAGACGGTCTCTATAGCAACTGAATAATTGTGAAAATGGCGGTAAACATATGTTTATTTTATATTTCCTCCATTCATTCTTATTTTCATCATCAAAAGTACGCTCATTTTTATTTTATTTTTCATGCTCATCATCATTTAACCTATCAAAGTGAATTATGCTGATAATATAAGTTCATTTTTAGCACTGACAATGAAAGTATAATATGTATAAGTGTTTTGTTTACATCTGTTAAACCATAGACAAGCCAGTTATGGCTTAGTGGACAAGAGTGTATAAATTGTATATTTGAATGTATATTTAACTAATTATAAAAAAAACTCAAGAATTTAACCTTTTGAAAGGTGCAGGTGTGTTCATTTGATACATCGTACAAAAACTAAGAACAAATTCAATTTGAATATTATCAAAAACGGCATTCTGTCAGATTCTATTATCATTCAGAAACTGTAGCTTAGTTGGACAGTTAGACACAGAATTGGTGGATGCCCATAGTAAATAACGAAGGTGACAAATTTGACTAAGATAGCGTATTAAATTTTTTTTTTCATCAACATCGAAAAGTCGTCGTTTAATTTGTTACAAACTATTGTTACTTTAATACGTGTAGCATCGCCCTTGTGGTGCCCCATCCAAACGATCCTACCTTTCATCCATATAGCCTTAATTGGGGAACAATAATTTTGTATTAAGTTTCGATTTTGTTGAAAAAAAAATAATACGTGTATGTTCATTTATTTTGATGTTACCTTCGTTCACATCACTCACAAGTTGGATTTCCATGGAAGCGTTATCAACTAAGCAAAATCGCTAAGGCCCAGTATTACTACGGCCAGTTAGCATTTATCTGACAGTCCAAACTTGTTATATCACCATGGTTACCAATGCTATTTGTTTTCACCAACTCTCAGATAAATACTAACTGGCCGTGGTAATAATGGGCCTAAGCGGTTTTTCAAGCCGCCACGATGATAAAACGACCAATCAGTGACGAAAGTTAAGCGATTTCTGATTGTTGAGCTCGCCTCAATTCCACCGCCTTGCGAAAGCGAAACGCAAATCTTGTTCATGGAAGGCCATGCTTTAACCGTATCTTACAATATTTGTAAACACAACTTTGTTTGCAATCAAGAATAACCCGAGAAACATATTCGTGCTCCATCGTTATTTACACTGAGATATATGATATTCCACTCTCATTCGAAATGCACGTTTAATAACTATTTGAACTGAACTATAAATGTGATCTCATTCCTTCTTTTCAATCGGTTTCTCTTCTATTTTGCTGTTGATTCAAAATATATTATTCTTTTGAGCTACGTTACTTTTTATCATCATCATAAATAAAACAAGATATATATATATATATATATATATATATATGAAAGCATTTTTATACATCGCATATGCTGCATTCTGAAATGTAGTACCATTAATCCCAACTTTTTGAAGTGAATCCCGCACGTTAGCCACGTTCCGCGTTTCACTTGTTTTCATTTTTATTTGTAACATGCATTGACCTTACCAGTCATGCGAAAAACTTCGTATTTTTCAAAAGCGTTTCGAATGTCAAAACGAGAGTGGAAAACTTTTTTTTTTTTCATATTCCGTGATTCTATGAGTCGACACGTGACAATTCGGTGGCTTTTGGGAGCGAGGCAGACATCTATCTATCTCATCAGAGTGTGTGGTGTGAATATGTTTTTATTCAGCTATAGATGTATATTAGAGAGAGTTTTTAGAACGGAAATAAAATATTCGAAGTATTTTCCTTCAATGGGGAAAACGTGAATATATCAATGATTTAATCACAGTGAAGAATAAAAATACGGTTTTATAGGCTTCTGTCGAGTAAAAAATGACAAACAATAGTTACCATAGCAATACAGCGAACTGGTGGACTACTAAACATTCTGCAGATTGGTCAATTCCAACTGGTGGACATTGTTATCTGTCTCTTTCAACAATGGGTGACGTCAGTTGACAGAAGCCTATACTCGAGAACTGACCCCGGGAATATTTCACTTTCAAGACCTGAGTTGGGTCACCTTCTTCATTAGATGAGCGTAGCGAAGTCTCCATCCCACTCTTATAGGGCTTGTCTGTGTTTTTTTATTTATTTTTTGAGCAGTGTACAGGCCGCATGGATGAACTTATCAACATGAAACATTTTTTTGTACGGGCATTCTCTCACAACTTAGAACTGTATAGTTTTTGGGATGAATCGGTTGGATGGATATTGAGAAATATCATGTCAAAGTTTCTAAAAACCTCATAAGATAAAACTGGGCGGAAAATGTTGAAAAATAAAATCTCTCCAAACAAGATAAAATTTTCTATGAATGTGTATACATAGATTTTACACATTATCACCATTTCGTATGCAATTCAAATCACCCGTTTTGAAGAAAAAAAAGTGGTTTTATTCATCAAATATATTATAAAAATAATGACAGAATTGGTTGCCGAGATTCACTGCTTTCTAGATTCGATATTTGCCCAACAATGAAGTATTTTTCATATGCGTCAAGGTGTGTATGAACACCAGAGTCAATAAAAGTAGCAAAGTTAGGACTACTTTAACGACTCTCAATATACCAGATATCTCGCTCACCTTACAACGCATATGTTACGTTTGCCTAGTTTTATGATACAGTATGTTAGTGGTCACTACATCGTCACATCCACTGAACATAATTCCATGTCATCATACGTCATTGGTTGAGCAGTAATGAAAACGAGTGCCAGCAACTTATTCAAATACATACACTAATTCTTAAAGTCTAACACCCGTTTGGTCAGCAGAGTCAAAAAGTAATTTTGAAATTAATTCTACATTGGGGAAATTTGAGTAAAGTTTTGTTGAACATGTGTTGTCTTGAATTAAAATCACATCAGAAACACTGTCATATTTTTTTGGCCAAAGTTACAGCGCTTTAATGAAATATTAAGTTGCTATTTTGACTTCATTTTAGTGAAAAATCAACTATTTTTCCTCTTAAAATGAGTGTGATTCATAAATGAGAACGGGTACCTATATTTATTTCTGCATAATTCTATTCGTAACATCTTCATCTACAATAAAACAAGTTTTTTGATTGAATGTCATTCCTTTTAGTATATTTTAATGATCTGTTGAATAATAAAAACGCATACAATTTGAAGGTTGTGTGTTAAATGATAGGGAAACATCCGGTATTTGAATTGATATATCTCAAAATTTATCCCGGTTAGCCTATCATCTGTTTCGATATTATTATCGAGCACATCAAAACGAATCGACTGACAAAAAATCATATTTTTTTCATGACCATGAGGTAATGGAGGTTAGACCTTAATCAAGTTATTCTTGTTTATTGCATCAGTAATGACAACGATTTTAGAATAATTGTAATAATTTAATTCCCACCAACACGTCTTGCTTTGAGCACGCAGTTTGGATTCCGAGCACAATCCGAGTCACGTGATATCCGAACAGGGAGAAAACTTTAAATTAACTCGACTTCGATTTATTTCATTTCACTTCAGCGGCCCGTCGTCCGTCACTCTCGTGCAGCTCCAGCCCGAGCGGTTTCAAGTGAAAACACGACTCGTGTGCACGCAGGAAAACGATTATACAGCACAATCAATCGACGGCAAACGTAATTGAATGTTTTTTTTTATTTATATAACATCGAAACTTGATACAAAATCATTGTTTCCCAATTAAGGCTATGGATGAAAGATAGGATCGTTTGGACGGGGCACCACAAGGGCGATCTTACCACCCCATTTTAATTATTTGAAACCAATGAACTTCAACACCAGGACTGCGCTGGTGACCATAACTTTCCGCCGCCGATAACAGTCTTTCAGTTTCCGAAAGTCTGGAACACATTATAAGTAAAAATCGTTTCTGTGATATATATCTGGACATTACCAGCATTGGTATTGAGAGTAAACAAAACACACGAATGTTGGTATCTTGATATTGTTTACTGGTTTTAAATAATTAACATGAAGTGATAAGATCGCCCTTGTGGTGCTCCGTCCAAACGATCCTACCTTCCATCCATAACCTTAATTGAGCAACAATGATAATTTGTATCTATAGGCCCTAGTTTCAATGTTATTTTAAGAAAAATCTAGTTTTAGTGGTCTGATAAAAAGTCCATCCAATACAGTATTCTATGGTAGTCACGCTCCGAGCCATGAGTAGTCTACGCAAACACATTACCTCATATAAGGTCTTATACTTCAAGCAACCGTCGAATTATGACATAAATCTTTCAGTTAGTATTATTGGCAGGATGTCGCGGCAACAATTCTCCCGTCAGATCCGTTTATTTGCCAAGTCTGTCTGAGCTGTGCTTGGGAAGACGTACATCTTCACGTTTCAAGGAGATGAGGCTGTTATCGAAAGATGTTATATTCGAGAAAATACAATCGAATCGAATCACAACTCGTTCATTTCGAGTGCAAATCGACCAGAGAAGAAGATTTGTTTCGTGTAGCCGGGGAGTAAAAACATGGATCTGAAATATTATTACGGTGAGAGAAATCGTGGGGCTTGTGAACATAAAATATACGAGATATACTGAGGTGAGTGGTCGAGTGGTTAATACACTGAACCGTAATTCAGGAGACAAGGGTTCGATTTCCGTCATGGTCGACCATCCTGACAGGTTTTTTTTCATGGTTTCCCTCTGTTAATCAGGTCAATACTGGAATGGTTCCTTAACAACAGGCCACGACCGACTCCTTCCCACTATCCAAAACACCTAATAAAATAACCTTTCATCTCATCATCCCATCATCTCATTCATCATCCACCGACGCCAATAGATCGTACTCATCAGTGGAGACGATGGACGATTTCATGGAAAGATGAGACTAAAAATTAATTCCAACTTTTCCAGTTGCTAAGTTACTGTCAAACATGAAATCTACTTAATTACATAAAGAAGATATAAAATAGCACAATACGGGTAGCAAAAATAAAATAAAAACCCACACGACTGTCAGCTACACAATCTAATTATATATATCAACAGAAAATGAGAAAAAGTTTCGTCTACATTCATTAAGAAAAGTTAATTCGAAAGCTCTATACTGTACAGGAAATGGAGCTTCAGTGTGACAGAATAGATCTTGTTACATAAAAACCACACTCGATGCGAAACCTTTCCAATTAATTGATGAATCCTAGGAAAATAAAATTGTACTCGCACAGAGATCTATAGAATATACTATATAGGGGTTTAATCTGATTAAATATCTGTCAAGAGAGCACATAGAAGACTGATATTTGGTTGATAATACCGTTATTATTATAGAAAATTGATAATTATCACACATAAGATATATTAGCACATAAGCACATAAGTCTGACATGTAATGTACTGACATATGTACGTAATAATTATTTTATGTATAAGCACGTTTATTTTAACTCATTTCTGTTTTGTATAATATGACTGTCTTATATCATTTTATGATCATACAAAGGACAATAAAGAGATTATTATTATTATTATTATTATTATTATTATTATTATTAGTTTCCATTGAAATTACCTTCTTCGTTCTATTCAGTGATCGAATTATGATACAAATTGATATTTTATCTTATTTTTCCCTTCAATCAGTTTTAATTAGGTTGTATATACCATACTTATACCGGTGTGATCTTATGCATTGAACATTGAAGGGAAGATAGATTTGTTCATTTCCCGATTCAAATTGCTGAATTATGAAATGTAATGCAGCATTAATAATTCAGATGAATAATTCAGATGATGTCGATCCATTAGATATTCCTATATAACTGGGAAAACGCAACATATATATGCGTTTTCGGATGAGCGATGTGGGTGAATTTATATGGAATGGAATGGAAAGCTATATATATGCACCTTGAGTGACAAACAATTATGCCACTGCCTTCCTGTTTCATTCATTAGTCATTAAAATTGTTTCAAATTGATTGATGAGACTTTGCTCAAAATTCTTGATAGATTTACTAATTGCTCAGAAAAAGTTACGGGTACGCTATTAGTGTTGACAATTGGAACTAGAGAAAAGTCACAAAATAAAGCGCGAGCATATTTTCAACAATGGTATTGATTGGAATATTATTACATTGTTGACTGAACTTTTGTAACTATTAGTCGGCCATATTGGGATTTAGAAGCGCATTCTATTGGTACTTTTTGGGTCGCATATAGCTCTGATTGGTGTGAAAAAATGACATATAATTCTTTTCATCAAAACAGCTGATCCGAATCATGTGAAAATTCGGAATAATTTGTATCATCATCAAATTGAGATTCCGTGGAAACTTGAATTTATGTGAAGGGAATATTTTTCCTAATTTTCTTCTCCGGGTTATTCTTATGAGTTTTTTGAAAATTTTGGAATTGGTTTTCTCAGAAGTGATGGAACTGATTGCGCCTCAGAACTACACACTATCGAATTAGATGAAGATACTTGTGTATGCCAAGTTCCAACTAAATTTGTACTTTAGTTTGACCTGTGGAGCGCCACCCCCCCCCCCCCCCCCCTCCTTCCCCACAGAAAACAAAACATGTTCTGTTAGTCGAGTAGAGCTAACGGTGAAATTGCATCTTTGCTTCATCGCTCCCATCAAGGGGGTAACTGGGTCGCCAATCAACATAGCAAACACGAATCAAATATATATATTACTGTTAAATTTTTGAGTATTTTTTTCGGGATGAGGTTTGTGATAATAAACGCAACCACATCTTTCAAAGGGTCAAGATTATATCCAGTTATCGAATATTGTACAATCATTCATCGGTAAACAACGATCTCCTTAGTGAATATGGGTGTATATGGGGCTCAAAAATATATATATATATATATATATATATATATATATATATATATATATATATATATATATATATATATATATATATATATATATATATATATATATATATATATATATATATATACCTATTACCTCTTTTTTCATTTGTATAATCATGAACCACTATATTTCCATATTGAATCATTAAACCTTGATTTAAAAAAAAAATATCACAATCAACTTCTATATACAAATTGCTTCATTTTAATCCTTCACCTATCTTTTCAACGGATCTATCACAGTTCACCCTATACGAACGACAATCGAATGAAACCAAAACATACAACAATGGCACTATAAACCATTGAACGTTCCACGAATTCAATACTTGCCGCGCGCATAACGTTCAGAGTGTGATGTTGAACCCGTGATAAGTCAAAACGTTAAGAGACGTTTAAGCGACTTCAAAGGCATTCCAAGCATATCCACATGAGCCCTCGGTTATGTCTCGTGTACTGCGGGATTGTATTATGCTACCCCTATTTCAGTTCATGTTCACAAAGGGATGAGTTTACGCTGGATGGTTGTTCAATGCTCATAATAGGATATAACATATATTATGAAATAATAATAATGATGATAATAATAAACTGAGCTTCGAGTTGAGATGGTGTGTTTGAGCGGAATGGAATATAACAAAAACGGTTCAATGCAGCCGAGATATTATATATTATCTTGAAGTTATCAGATGAGCTTTAGCGAGGATTCAATTTGACATACTGAAAAAAATTGGTGTTCGTTTTTATGTTGTTTTTTAATGTTTTTTTGTCGGTTCTCCACAGGTCAAACGGCTACAGCTATCAACTTCGAACTTTTTTCATCATGGTTCCTTATCTAACTTAGATCTGTATAGTTTCATGGCATTATCGGGTGGTAACTTTTAATTTTATGAATTTTAGAAATTTCAAAAATACCCGTTAGAATAACACGGCGGAATAAAAAAAGAAGGTTTTATTTTCCAAAAAATTTTGCGTGAAGTGGAATTATATTTTAATAGACATTTCTAGAAATTTTAAGCTTGATCGGGTCAGCCATTTTGAAGAAAAAAAACATAAAATGTGCTAAATTAATACCACTCGAAGCAGTTTTTACCCATTTATAACTCAAATGTCACCCAATTGGCGAATGTAGGCAAAAGTTTGGCAAAAAGTCGACATACTATTACTATCCGCTCGTCTAACGACGCATATATGGCGTTTTCCTAGTAAATAATATACCAACACTATCTTGAAGTTATGTATTTAATTAAGAGGCCGCAGGCGCTCGTATTTCACGCCGCAAACTCTCACGGCCGTAATTTTTGAGATATCAATATGATTGTTTTTGCATTCTGTTAATAATTGAAAAACGGAGGTTATCGCATTCACAGAATTCTGAACAAAAAATTTGTAATTTCTCAAATTCTTCAAATGGGAAATGAAAAAATGTGTAGTTTACGAAAACCCAGATACATATTTTTGAATACCGAAAAAAAATATAGACTGTGAAATATATCAAAAGTGTGAGTAAGGGAATTAACGGCGTTTACGTGAATATGAGTTCGGCGGGCTAGTCTATGGGTTGCGCCTAGCACACGATGCATGTTAAACTCGAGTCTGAAGCGAGCGAACAACGAGCGCGTGTAGAGCGCCTGCGGCCTCTTAAGCATCCACACAAGCTCCAGACTATGAATGGTACACGAATAGTAATGGTAATAAATGGTGATAAATGACCCTAGTAATAAATGTTTCTGTACTGTATATGAAAGCAGTATAGCACTGTGTAAGCAGTACTTTTGTATATAAAATATCGAGAAAAAGACAGTCACAAAAACGAAATCATATACCGTGTGAAATATACATTTATGTCAGTATGTATTTTGCACGATAAAATGTGTGGGCATATAAAACTAGTAATTGAATTCGTGAAGATAAGAAATCTACGCTTGGAATAGTTTGTGCAGCAGGTAGGTCATATAAAGTCACGAAAAATAACTATGGATGTATATGTTTATGTGTACCCATTATATTTTAATTGAAATACAGAAACGTAGGCAATCGCAATGGATGGATGCTTGTACATATTTATTTTTAATGAGAATATGTATTCGATATTTAAAAAAAAATATAAAGAACTGTGTATTATATGAGAACGCGATGGAAAAATAACAATTACTTTTGTGTAGATAAATATTGAAAACGTTTCGCAATATGAGTTTAATAATTACGATCGTTTCGATTACTATAAATTCATCTGTAATGATCAATGCGATTCCTATTTGCAAAAAAAAAAAAAAAAAAAAAAAATTAAAATATTAGCACAAAAGTTAACCAATAGCACTGAAATATGAGAAGTGGGATCACAAAGTACTGAATGTGAACAATGATATAATTAGAACCACTATGAATAATTGACAACTCGCAGTCTCCGCCCCCTTGACGTCACAAATCATACCGTCCAATCAACAGGGCTGTTGGAACTGTAGTCAAATTTGAATATCCAATCGGGGTATCTCCAAATGACCACAGATGATATTATTATTTTTGTTTTAATAACATCGAAACTTGGCTGAGGATGACAGATAGAATCGTTTCATCAATGAACGCTCATCAATCAAATTTTATATAAAATGTATTTGGTATATTTTTGTATTTCCGTTGTTGGATGAGATATCAAATAGGCGATATATACAACCCCGGATAAACTAACAGTCAACACTCACATGAAAAATATTTTCTTTTTTTTTTAATAACATCGAAATTTGATACAAAATCATTGTTCCCCAATTAAGGCTAAGGATGAAAGAAAGGATCGTTTGGACGGGGCACCACAAGGGCGATCTTACCACCCCATTTTGATCATTCAAAACTAATGAACTTCAACACCAGGAGTGCGCTGTCTGTGACCATAATATTTCGCCGCAGATAAAAGTATTTCAGTATAAACACACGAATGTTGATATCTTCCACTTTGAACTAAGTCTCTTGAGCAATGATCACTTCTTTTCATTGACAGCAGATGTAAAGTTTATCATTATACAAAATGGACAAATCAAATTAGTGATAGGCCTATAATGTTATAATTGGGCCTATCACTCTACTAATTAATAGTCGTGGCCAATTAGTGTTTCATCCAAGCATTTGCTTCGAGGACTGTGGGAAACCACAAAAAACCAAGTCGGGATGGATAAAAAAGGTGTTTGCTGGTCTTGAGCTTTTGAATAATATGATCCAACTGGCCCACTGGTGAAGCCACGCCTATTTCGAGTCGTCAATTTTTTTATTATTGCAGCAACCAATTGATGAAACATTAAACTATCAGTCTTGAAAAAAATTAAAAACTCTGAAAAATAGCTTTCAAAGTTCCCTCATTGGTCGTAACACGTCATCACAGTGAACTTTGATAGTCATATAAGCCGCCATATTGCTTTCCACGAGCACTCGCCATCAATAACCAGCCATGTGTATATTGGTCTATCAACCGTTAAGAGATTTGATGAGAGGTTAATGTGACGTCACCACCCACGTGACCCGGACGTGTTGATTGCATCAGGTGAGGGGAGGGGGGAACTGAGGGGTGGCACTAACGTTCATTGAAGTGATAAGTTTAACCATAACATATGAGAAAAAAATGTAGTGGAGAAGTGAGGCAAAATATATTGCCTTTTAGATTGTGACATTTGTTCCAAATTATTAATCTTAATTTAATATTGATTTGCTTCACAGTAGTAATAAGGAATGACTTGATGTAATAATATGACTTGGAAAATTGAAATATTTGAATCAAGATAACTTGTTATACTAGAATTCGGTGGTGGTGCCAGGTTGGTGGAGGTGCCAGGTAGGAGGTGGTGCCAGGTAGGAGGTGGTGCCAGGTTGGTGGAGGTGCCAGGTAGGAGGTGGTGCCAGGTAGGTGGAGGTGCCAGGTAGAAGGTGGTGCCAGGTAGGAGGTGGTGCCAGGGTGGTGGAGGTGCCAGGTAGGAGGTGGTGCCAGGTAGGTGGAGGTGCCATGTTGGTGGAGGTGCCAGGTAGGAGGTGGTGCTAGGTAGGAGGTGGTGCCAGGTTGGTGGAGGTGCCAGGTAGGAGGTGGTGCCAGGTAGGTGGAGGTGCCAGGTAGAAGGTGGTGCCAGATAGGAGGTGGTGCCAGGTTGGTGGAGGTACCAGGTAGGAGGTGGTGCCAGGTTGGTGGAGGTGCCAGTAGGAGGTGGTGCCAGGTAGGAGGTGGTGCCAGGTAGGTGGAGGTACCAGATTGGTGGAGGTGCCAGGTAGGTGGAGGTACCAGATTGGTGGAGGTGCCAGGTAGGTGGAGGTACCAGATTGGTGGAGGTGCCAGGTAGGTGGAGGTACCAGATTGGTGGAGGTGCCAGGTAGGTGGAGGTGCCAGGTAGGTGGAGGTACCAGATTGGTGGAGGTGCCAGGTAGGTGGAGGTACCAGATTGGTGGAGGTGCCAGGTAGGTGGAGGTGCCAGGTAGGTGGAGGTACCAGATTGGTGGAGGTGCCAGGTAGGTGGAGGTACCAGATTGGTGGAGGTGCCAGGTAGGTGGAGGTACCAGATTGGTGGAGGTGCCAGGTAGGTGGAGGTGCCATGTTGGTGGAGGTGCCATGTTGGTGGAGGTGCCGTGTCGTGGTGGTGCCATGAAGGTAGAAGAGCTCATTCACTCCTTTAAATCCGTCATTACCCAGTTCACGTTAGTGGCTATATAACCCGCCATATTGCTCTCCACAAGCGTTCAGTATCGCTAAACAGCTGTGTATATCAAGCATATGGGGCTCTGACGAGAGGGTAATAAGACGTCATCACACACGTGACCCGGGGGTGTTAATTGCGCCGGAGGGGGGGGGGGGGGGGGGAGGGGGGAGTGTTGCCAGCCTGAGGGATAAAGTGGTGTCGAGTTTATCACTCCAAGTAAGTGCGGTATGTTTTTATGACTCGCCTCGTATTGAAGAGATTATATACGATTTAATTCAGATTTACAACAAATTCTGATTTACAACCGAGACGAATGGTGAATTTCATATGGGAAGTTGTAATACGAGGGAATCCGATTATTTATGGCCTAGCATGATGGGCAATAAATTAATTAAAAACACCATACGTTCAATTTATCACCTCCCTCAATCTCTCCTCTCTCTTTCTCTCTT
>OZ023329.1:49280056-49310056 GCA_964007535.1 Brachyptera risi | reverse complement strand
GGACTCATACAGTGTTGCATTTCACTCGAATCATATTGAACAACCACTTCTACAATACCTAGTATCGTCTTCAATAAGATTTCTGCAGCGATGTAGCAACGTTGCACCACAACCCTTACCTGGTCACAAACTTGCCCTCAAAATGCACGTGAGAAGAGTTCTTTCGTTACTGTTGGAGTTATGATTGACATGTTCACCTATCCGGCATTTAAGCTGATAGATGAGATAGCAACAGTTACTCTAGAGTGGTGAGACCGACTATACCTGTGCAACTGTTTTTTATTTACTGATTGACGTTCTATATATGTAACATTTTAGTCATCAAATGTATAAGTCCTTTGGAATAAAATAAAATAATAATAATAATGATAACAAACATAGACTAAAGTGTGTCGAGCTTACATGGTGGTTTCACTCGGCTGTCAATCTTGTTCTTTTTCATGAGTTTTTCATGTCTTTGGACAAACCGATCGCTGCGATTCCTGGTGGGGAATTCGGTACTATGTAGCACGCATGCCTTAAATATTCGAGCCTCAAATATTGTGGTAAAGTGTCTATTCGCACAGTGATACTTTATACGAACAAAAACCCAAAACGCAATTCCCAAAGTAAAAAATGGCCGAAAAATGGCAAAACAGCCTAAAATCCGCGAGTTATGTGGACAATGCCAGGTTGCGGAAAGTATGTTAGGTTAAGGTTAGGTTAGTGTATAAACCTCGCGTATACCGCCGGCAGGCGGAACAGGAATGAATAGATGAATAGTAATTGTTTAGTTGATACACAACCGTCTTCTCTCGTGAATGCTAGTATATACACATGGACTGTATGCTTGTATGCCGTGTGTGCGAGAGAAAGAGATAGACAATGGGTTGTTTCAGTTATTTGTCCGACAATCTGCAGAATGTGTTATTCTGGTCAGTACGTATATCCTTGAGACTAGTACACATAACACATAACACAGATTGAGTCGGATTAAATAGGGACAGATTAGGGAAAAATGAATTAATAACTTCATAAATTGATCATCATTTTCTTCTTTTCTAACCGAATATTTTTAACCGAAAATGATAATTGATATGGTGAGATGAAAGTTTCTCAAGTATTGGGAAGAAAGCGGTCGTGGCGTATATTGCAGGAACCATCCCGGCATCAGCCTAGACTACAGAGAGAAACTACGAAAAAAAAACTGTAAAGATGAACGGTGGCGGGGATAGAACCAGTTCCGATATTCCCCTCACCTACCGGATCACATGAAGCAAGCGCGTTACACCACCAAATATCGAATATCATTTCACAAAATAGCATGGTAAAGATCCATTTATTCAATATCACCAATTTATTTCCTCCCTAACAATACACATATTTCTTCCATCCCTCGACAGCTTGGGGCTATATTTATTACATTGTACCACATATATACATCCTTATGTCGGTAATAAATAGCATTGCGATGTTATAAGAAAGCCATTAACTTGAGATCTCGTTATGAGCTACGAGAGGGGAGGGGAACGAGGAGGGAGAGGGGGGGAGGTGAATGCTTATTTGGTCAGCAATTGTGTGCGATCGAATGCCCTTTGACCCGATATAATATACTATAGAGCAATCCATCCATCTTAGTGACACTCGCTTTCGGCTCGTTTATCACCTTCACTTCGGGACAACTCGCCACGTCCATTCATCGTGCGAAGCGAACAGCCGACTGTACCCCCCCCCCCCTCCCCTCCCTCCCCGGCCATGAGCACGGTGTACCGTCACCGATATGGAAAGTCACTTATCTTTGTGTGATGGTTGTTCGCTTAACGACCCCACCAACAGCTGGGCTAGGATTCTCAAAGTCTCAACTTTGGGACGTCCTATAAGATAGGACCATTTTACTGAGTCAGGACCGATATTGGTCGTAACTCGGTGAAATAGAGTCCCAACTTGAGACTAATATCGGTCCTAAATCAATAAAATGGTTCTTACTTAGGACGTCCTAAATTTACTGAGTGAGGACCGATGTTGGTCCTAACTCAGTGAAATAGTCCCAACTTGAGACTAATATCGGTCCTAAATCATTAAAATGGTCTTAACTTGAGACGTCGTATAAAGTTAGGACTCTGTGAATCCAGGTCCTGGGTTATACGGGGGTATGAGATAATGAAACTACCGAACCAGTATATGGCATGAAAGATTGTAATGTATGATGAGTGACTATAAGGTTCACTTTATATAACAGTGTTGGTTGATTTTATCCTATGTTTTAGATGTTTTGTTTTGTTTGTATGTAATATAATTCAGACTATGCATGTAGCCTATATCCTCCTATACACTTAGAACATCCTTTGTGTAGATTGACTCGCTATATTTGTATTTATATTGAGTTTAACGACGCATTGTACTGATGACTACGATCTATTGAATTCGGGGAATGATATATGAGATAATGGAATGATGAGATGTAAGGCTTTTTTTTAAGTTTTTTTTTTTATGTGGGAAGGAGTCGGTCGTGGCCTGGTGTTAGGGAACCATCCCAGTATTGACCTGAACGACAGAGAGAAACCACGGAAGATCCCTGTCAGGATGGTCGACCATGGCGGGAATCGAACCCTTGTCTCCTGAATGATGGTTCAGTGTATTAACCACTCGGCCACTCGTCTCAGCACACTTGCTATATATATTCTGCATATTTGGGAATAAAAAATCCTGTGGATATATATACAGAAATCTAATCTAATCTAATCTAATCTAATCTAATCTAAACTATGAAGTGATGATAAGTGAATGGACGTTGACAAAAACCCATGCCCTATGCGGGACTCGAACCCAAGTCCAACAATGACTTCAGTTCCTGAAGCGGTGCCTCAGCTGACTGAGCCACGGAGGGAGGTTCCACTCATTTTCTACATTGAGTCGGAACTGGTTACGGTGATTTATTTATTGTTCTACATACAGACAGAATAAAAACGAAATTATTCAGAATAATATAAATACTGAACACATTGGACCACCATAAACTTCAAGAAGGCCGTGATCGGTCATGCTCATAGCGTTTTTTTTTTAAAACATCATTTTGAACGTACATGTTTGTTTGTAGCTGCTGTTATGATGGAATAATAACTAATGTGCAAAACACGAATCATGTAATTAATGTAAATTTAGCTTCAATATTTCAGTCTCAAATTAATTTCATCTTCAAAATTGTATTTGTATGTTCCTATTATCCTTTCTGAATTTGAATTTATTTGTTATTCTGTGTCGATAGGCAACCCGACGCACACGAGCAGAAATCTCAATCAAGATTTATATAAATAATTTATAAGTGAAAAATAAAGTATCTGCGTCACAAAAGGTTGCCCGTTAGACACAGAATAATATAAAAATGGAAATAACATATTAATAAACAGAGTAAAATGACGTAATACACTTTAGTGTTTGATGGGAAAAAAATTAATGACAATATTGGGTCATAATCTAGAAAATTTATTAATGTAAATTGATTACTGATTTAGAAAAAGAATAGGAAGAAAAATAAAATAATAAAAAAAAGAGGAAAAACTATTTGAAAAAGTTATTTGAAAAAGTTATTTGAAAAAGTTATTTGAAAAAGTTATTCAACTTTGAACCTTTCAAACTTGAAAAACATATTCAGAAGGCGACAATCACACAGGTAAAATTATAGCTAAGTCAAACAACTTCAAACCAAAGCCACAAAGTACTCAGGGGGGAGGGGGGCGGGGGGGGGGGGGGGGGAAGCGTTCCAATTAATTTTTCTATACCAAACTGGTCGATATCACTATGGTAACTATGCTCTTGTATCCAAGAAAGAAGAAGTTTGTTTACTTCAAAAAGTTTGTATTCAACAAATACAAATAATTTTCCATTTTCTATCACTCTTGTGATTTTATAAGTATTTATTACTTTATTACTTGAAGAGATTCAAGTTGAGAAACGCGACTTTATTTTAAAAAACTTCGTTAAATTCTGAAAATTGAAGTAATATTATGTGAAGAAATTACCAATTGGCATAGTTCATATACAATCATCCGTTCGATATAACGACCTTTTTCTTCCGTATAGATACAGCATACAAATATTTCGATTTTTTTTGTCATATATATATTGGGTTTAACGACGCACTGTAATGATGACCAAGATCTATTGGCGTCGGATGAATGATTATTGAGATGATAGGATGATGAGATGAAGGTTTTTATGGATAGTGGGAAGGATAGTGGGAAGGAAGCGGTCGTGGCCTATATTGTGGGAACCATCCCGACATTAACCCAGACTACAGAGGGAAACCACGAAAAACCCCTGTAAGGATGGACGGTAGCGGGGATCGAACCAGGTCCGATATTCCCACTACCTCCCGGGTCACACGAAGCAAGTGAGCTAACCACTCAGCTATACTGTGCCGGTATAGAAATATTTCAATTTTTCTTCGCCGTGTTATTCTAAGGGGTATTTTTGAAATTTCTAAAATTCATAAAAATAAAAGTTAACATTTGATAATACCACAAAACTATGCAGATCCAAGTTAGATGAGGAACCATGACGAAAAAAGGTTTGAAGTTCATAGCTGTAGCCGTTTGATCTGTGAAGAACCGAAAAAAAAAAAAAAAAAACGAACACCAATTTTTTTCAGTAAGTCAAATTGAATCCTCGCTAAAGCTCGTCTAATTAGCCCACTCAATGACAATATGAATACAATGGATATTGTGTAGCTACAGCTGATGAAATACAAATAGTGCCCATACCATTCGAATAACGTCACCAAATCTTATCCGAGGTGACATTTTGTAAAGTTCGAATACTTTTTCATCTCACATTTGGTCAAATTAATCCGAGCAACTTCCGCACGAAGTGTACACGTCTGTTTTCAATGACCCCCCCGTGTGGTCAAAAGAGCTGTGCGCCGTGCGACTTGTGTCACCGGGAGGGGGGAGGGAGGGGGGGGGAGGAAGTCGAGAGTAGAATGATCGTTCATGATTGATTATATAGAAATAGGACATGCATTTCTGCTATCTGTTGTTCCTTAACTTTTGTTCTTTTTAACAATATGTTATATGTGTATGTTATTTTTATGACATTTTTTTTTATCAATGATCCATTAATCAAAATTCTATTAGTGATATGAATGAATAATAATCTGATCCTGCAAAGAATATAATTTCAAAAAGAATCTGGTATTTTTAGTATCGTAAAAATTGAATTGTGATTTATTTTGTTGGTTTTATATAATTCCAAGGATTGTGAAGAAACGGTTTCATTAGCAGTACGATAACGAGAAACATATCTTATGATCGTTGAAAAAATATATATAAATATAATTATATTCAGAATGTTCTGTGAGAATTTGAATGTACCTGTCACAAAACAACATGACTGCACTGCAGGTAATTACGTTTACGAACTGGAAATGTGAAAATGCTGAAAATTCGTATATATACTATTTACGCGAAACGAAATTCTGAAATTAAAGGTAACTTATAATTAATGATTTGATTCAGAAAAATATTATTATATTATGATTCATCACAACATAATGGACCAGAAATGTACATATATACTTGTATCCACGAAAGAAGGTCGTGAATATCAACATGACAAAAACAAATAGCCCAGATAGAAAACAACGAAACAACTTTTAGTGAAGCAAAATTCTGAGATAGTTTTAAAAAATCACGTTTAATTTAGTTCTAATCTGTCAGCTCTTCCTGTTCTTTTTTTTGTTTTCCTTTTCCATTTGTAAATTTATAGTTCTTTTTATTACATCATTATTCGCATTTTAGTTATTATACTCATAAGGTTAGGTGGAAGAGCAGAAACTCATATATCTGAACCTCGCCATTTCATTTATGTTGAATAATCATCTCATTTTTTTAATTTTCATATGTACATTGTTATTCCTGTGCTTCTTTTGTCAACTACTCAAAAATGAATGAAGACTCATTATTATAGTTGTGTATATAGGTAGGCCTATAGTTGTATAAGGTATATCCTCATTTTCATTTTCATTTTGAGATTTATTTCACAACTATATAATTGAAAAGAGGTGAATGATCGAAGTGGTGACGAGTTTCTCTACAATTCTTGAAGATTGTTCAGTTAGTTGTATAGCTGTGCGTAGTGTTTCAAGGCATATTTTCATATTTTGATTTTTTTTAATGAGATTTATAATGAGTAACACAACTACATATTCAAAAAGAATTGAATATTCGAAGTTACATCAAGTCTCTCTACAATTTCAGTTATCCATACAACAGACAACCTTCAGCTTACCAGCAAATGCAGCTGAGTGGTTAACGCACTCGCTTCATGTGATTCGGGAGGTGAAGCGGCATATCGAATTCGGTTCGATCCCCGCCACCGTCCATCTTTACAGGGGTTTTTCGTGGTTTCCCTCTGTAGTCTAGGCTAATGCCGCGATGGTTTCAACAATATATAGACCACGGCCGCTCCCTTCCCACCATCCTTCCCAATACCTAAAAAAACCTTCATTCCAACATCCCACCATCTCATTAATCATTCATTCGACGCCAATAGATCTCAGTTATCATTATGGTGCGCTGGTAAAACCCAATATATAAAAAAAAAACTCATCTTTCGCGGTCACAAGATTACATCAATTTTTCCAAGAAAAACTCGAGCAGAAAAGAAAACTGCCAATTATAATTGAAATATTATACATGTATATAGCTCTATATACGCAGTAATTGCAGCGTTAGAAGTAAGATTTGTAATCCATCTTCTCGACGTCAACCGTTCCACCCCATTAATCACCCTCGCCGCCTGACCGGGCTCGGTGGCTCCGCCGCAGCCTTCACCGCCCCCCGTGGCTCCACCCCCGGTCTGTCAGCAACGATTAACATTGTTTCTCGATGTTATGTACACACCAGAGAAGATGGTAGGTAGTCTACCAACGTGGTGAAATATTAACAGCAATGAATCTTTCAAACAGGGCATTGGCCAGCACGTGTTTGAGAAATTCAAAAAAATTGTAAAAAAATATATGGAAAATTGAAATTTAAAACAAACAAATAGGAAGAGTGCGGTGATTTTAAACACCTCATCATCCCCAGTTTAGGTCTGATAGAAATTGAGTCCGGTATGTTTTTTTATAAATCAGTATATATTGTAATAATAATATTTTTATGAAATATATCATGCAGTCATCATCAAATTATCAACATTTAGGAATATATCTATATATATATATATATATATATATATATATATATATATATATATATATATATATATATATATATATATATATATATATATATATATATATATATATATATATATATATATATATATATATATATATATATATATATATATATATATATATATATATATATATATATATATATATATATATATATATATATATATATATATATATATATATATATATATATATATATATATATATATATATATATATATATATATATATATATATATATATATATATATATATATATATATATATATATATCTATATATATATATATATATATATATATCTATATATATATATATATATATATATATCTATATATATATATATATATATATATATATATATATATATATATATATATATATATATATATATATATATATATATATATATATATATATATATATGTATATATATATATATATATATATATATATATATATATATATATATATATATATATATATATATATATATATATTGATTGGATTATCAAAAGCTGAATTTCGTGAAGACCATTCCGTACAAAATGGTATTTGAAGTGAGATTGGGATAATATATACATGAATAATATAAGTTTTAATTTGAAGAAAAATATCATATATAGGCCTATATATGATAATAAAGTAGAGGATTTGTATAAACATAATTTCAAAAATATCTTCATCATGTTGGATACAATATCATGGTACAATAACCAATAATAATAATGCGAATAATGTACAATAATAATACAGTACAATGGTACAATAACGAGTAGAAAATAATTCCACTCAGTGCCGTAATCGGTAAACGAACCCACGCTCTTCCAACACATACGATTCGTCTGCAAAAGTATATTGATTCGCCGCCCCCGTGGCTTGGTCAACAATCGCACCGCATTAGGAACTGAAGTCAGGTTAGGCGTGGGTTCGAGTCCCGCATAAGGCATGGATTTTTGTAAATGTCCGTTCACATATCAACATTTATTTATATTGGGATAACGAGGCACTATACTGATGTATACAGTCTATTGGCGTCGGTGGATGATGAATGAGATGATGGGATGATGAGATGAAGGGTTAATTTATTAGGTGTTTTTGGATGGTGGGAAGGAGTCGGTCGTGGCCTGTTGTTTAGGAACCATCCCAGTATCAACCTGAACGACAGATAAACCACTAACAACCCCTGTCAGGATGGTCGACCATGGCGAGAATCGAACCCCGGTCTCCCGAATGACGCTCCACTCGGCCACACGTCCCATATCATCACTTCAACCTTTCATTATCATACCGGGGTCGTTTAGCAGCATTGAAATGAAAGAGTATAATAACTCGATGCTCTGCGCGCGCAGTTTTACGTCGGGTGCAGTCGAGCGCAACGGTCTCCGTTATCGCACACCATATGTTATACGCGGGACCGTGAAGCGAACACGCCCAACAACACGATACAGATGTCGCCAACAGAATAAAAAAAAGAAGATTTGCAATTCCTTGAAACGTACCCTTAACTAGAGCCTCTATCTATACATTTGTACGATGTAATGACACCAACCTATTTTATCATGATATGAAGAAGGTGCTCCAACTCACATACTGATAACATAGAAGACATTTGTGGTTTCTTGCTGTCAGTTCAGAGCCAAAGGTCCCGATTGCCTGTCGCGATTTCGAGTATTAAATTAGATTATAGAGATCTATAATTAGGAATAATTATTTAATCAGGATTAAATATTATAATTTAGGATTTAGAGATGTAGTTCCCCTTGTGAACTAGATGTAAATAAGAGTGGCTAGGGCACCGGTGACATTGTTGAACTAACAAAATCTATCATTTTGGTAAAAAAACAAATGCAACTGCTAACATTATAATTCTACCGAGCCGTGTATATCATTGTTTTAGTATTATTGTTTTAAATAGTTCGTTATAAAAGCGATAGTTGCGCTACAGGCAATCGGGACCCTGGACTCGGGAACTGACCCCGGAAATATTTCACTTTCAAGACCCGAGTTGGAGTATCTTCTTTATATTATGATGAAATAGGTTGGTATCATTGTGTAAAAATTCTGTTTTTTTTTCAATCAATTTCAATTCTCAAGATGATTACAGTTCTGCAATAATTCTAGTTTTAATCAATCCTAATTTCAAGTTATTTTGAATATTGATATTGATATACGATATAATATTAATATTCAAATTTGTTAGATAAAGCCAGTGTCCATGAAATCCTCTACGGAGAAGAAAGTGTTCTTCAGAAGATGCATTCCAATAGTTGATTTGAATTCTTTGAAAGGCATTTCTTTCAATCAATCGATTGAATCAATCTGCTCGAGCGGCGGTCTCCTGAATGACGGCTCAGTGCGCAAGTGACTACAGAATACGGTGTAAGAAGAATGAGAAATGAAGAGTTACTTGTTATACTTCCGTATTTCACACGGTTCACGTTTTATGATCATTCATATCGAGGGTGATTACCGTCTAGTGAATCTGGTGTACTCCTGATTTCAGATTTCAAGAAGATTCCAAGGGATTTCAAGAAGATCTCAAGGGATTTCAAGAAGATCTCAAGGGATTTCAAGAAGATCTCAAGGGATTTCAAGAAGATATCAAGGGATTTCAAGAAGATATCAAGGGATTTCAAGAAGATATCAAGGGATTTCAAGAAGATATCAAGGGATTTCAAGGGATTTCAAGAAGATTTCAAGAAGATTTCAAGGGATTTCAAGGGATTTCAAGAAGATCTCAAGGGATTTCAAGAAGATATCAAGGGATTTCAAGAAGATTCCAAGGGATTTCAAGAAGAGTTCAAGGGATTTCAAGAAGATTCCAAGGGATTTCAAGAAGATCTCAAGGGATTTCAAGAAGATCTCAAGGGATTTCAAGAAGATCTCAAGGGATTTCAAGAAGATTTCAAGGGATTTCAAGGGATTTCAAGAAGATTCCAAGGGATTTCTAGAAGATTTCAAGGGATTTCAAGGGATTTTAAGAGATTTCAAGAAGATTTCAAGGGATTTCAAGAAGATTTCAAGGGATTTCAAGAAGATTTCAAGGGATTTCAAGGGATTTCAAGAAGATTCCAAGGGATTTCTAGAAGATTTCAAGGGATTTCAAGGGATTTTAAGAGATTTCAAGAAGATTTCAAGGGATTTCAAGAGGATTTCAAGGGATTTCAAGAAGATTTCAAGGGATTTCAAGAAGATTCCAAGGGATTTCAAGAAGATTTCAAGGGATTTCTAGAAGATTTCAAGGGATTTCAAGAAGATTTCAAGGGATTTCAAGAAGATTTCAAGGGATTTCAAGAAGATCTCAAGGGATTTCAAGAAGATCTCAAGGGATTTCAAGAAGATATCAAGGGATTTCAAGAAGATATCAAGGGATTTCAAGAAGATATCAAGGGATTTCAAGAAGATATCAAGGGATTTCAAGGGATTTCAAGAAGATTCCAAGGGATTTCAAGAAGAGTTCAAGGGATTTCAAGAAGATCTCAAGGGATTTCAAGAAGATTTCAAGGGATTTCAAGGGATTTCAAGAAGATTTCAAGAAGATTTCAAGGGATTTCAAGGGATTTCAAGAAGATCTCAAGGGATTTCAAGAAGATATCAAGGGATTTCAAGAAGATATCAAGGGATTTCAAGAAGATATCAAGGGATTTCAAGAAGATATCAAGGGATTTCAAGAAGATATCAAGGGATTTCAAGGGATTTCAAGAAGATTCCAAGGGATTTCTAGAAGAGTTCAAGGGATTTCAAGAAGATTCCAAGGGATTTCAAGAAGAGTTCAAGGGATTTCAAGGGATTTCAAGAAGATTTCAAGAAGATTTCAAGGGATTTCAAGGGATTTCAAGAAGATCTCAAGGGATTTCAAGAAGATATCAAGGGATTTCAAGAAGATTCCAAGGGATTTCAAGAAGAGTTCAAGGGATTTCAAGAAGATCTCAAGGGATTTCAAGAAGATCTCAAGGGATTTCAAGAAGATATCAAGGGATTTCAAGAAGATATCAAGGGATTTCAAGAAGATATCAAGGGATTTCAAGAAGATTCCAAGGGATTTCAAGAAGATCTCAAGGGATTTCAAGAAGATTTCAAGGGATTTCAAGGGATTTCAAGAAGATTTCAAGAAGATTTCAAGGGATTTCAAGGGATTTCAAGAAGATCTCAAGGGATTTCAAGAAGATATCAAGGGATTTCAAGAAGATATCAAGGGATTTCAAGAAGATATCAAGGGATTTCAAGAAGATATCAAGGGATTTCAAGGGATTTCAAGAAGATTCCAAGGGATTTCTAGAAGAGTTCAAGGGATTTCAAGAAGATTTCAAGAAGATTTCAAGGGATTTCAAGGGATTTCAAGAAGATTTCAAGAAGATTTCAAGGGATTTCAAGGGATTTCAAGAAGATCTCAAGGGATTTCAAGAAGATATCAAGGGATTTCAAGAAGATTCCAAGTCCAAGGGATTTCAAGAAGAGTTCAAGGGATTTCAAGAAGATATCAAGGGATTTCAAGAAGATCTCAAGGGATTTCAAGGGATTTCAAGAAGATTTCAAGAAGATTTCAAGAAGATCTCAAGGGATTTCAAGAAGATCTCAAGGGATTTCAAGAAGATATCAAGGGATTTCAAGAAGATATCAAGGGATTTCAAGAAGATATCAAGGGATTTCAAGAAGATATCAAGGGATTTCTAGAAGAGTTCAAGGGATTTCAAGAAGATTCCAAGGGATTTCAAGAAGAGTTCAAGGGATTTCAAGAAGATTCCAAGGGATTTCAAGAAGAGTTCAAGGGATTTCAAGAAGATCTCAAGGGATTTCAAGAAGATTTCAAGGGATTTCAAGGGATTTCAAGAAGATTTCAAGAAGATTTCAAGGGATTTCAAGGGATTTCAAGAAGATCTCAAGGGATTTCAAGAAGATCTCAAGGGATTTCAAGAAGATATCAAGGGATTTCAAGAAGATCTCAAGGGATTTCAAGAAGATATCAAGGGATTTCAAGAAGATATCAAGGGATTTCAAGAAGATATCAAGGGATTTCTAGAAGAGTTCAAGGGATTTCAAGAAGATTCCAAGGGATTTCAAGAAGAGTTCAAGGGATTTCAAGAAGATTCCAAGGGATTTCAAGAAGATATCAAGGGATTTCAAGAAGATATCAAGGGATTTCAAGAAGATATCAAGGGATTTCAAGGGATTTCAAGGGATTTCAAGAAGATTTCAAGAAGATTTCAAGGGATTTCAAGGGATTTCAAGAAGATCTCAAGGGATTTCAAGAAGATATCAAGGGATTTCAAGAAGATTCCAAGGGATTTCAAGAAGAGTTCAAGGGATTTCAAGAAGATATCAAGGGATTTCAAGAAGATCTCAAGGGATTTCAAGGGATTTCAAGAAGATTTCAAGAAGATTTCAAGAAGATCTCAAGGGATTTCAAGAAGATCTCAAGGGATTTCAAGAAGATATCAAGGGATTTCAAGAAGATATCAAGGGATTTCAAGAAGATATCAAGGGATTTCAAGAAGATATCAAGGGATTTCTAGAAGAGTTCAAGGGATTTCAAGAAGATTCCAAGGGATTTCAAGAAGAGTTCAAGGGATTTCAAGAAGATTCCAAGGGATTTCAAGAAGATTTCAAGGGATTTCAAGGGATTTCAAGAAGAGTTCAAGGGATTTCAAGAAGATTCCAAGGGATTTCAAGAAGAGTTCAAGGGATTTCAAGAAGATCTCAAGGGATTTCAAGAAGATTTCAAGGGATTTCAAGGGATTTCAAGAAGATTTCAAGAAGATTTCAAGGGATTTCAAGGGATTTCAAGAAGATCTCAAGGGATTTCAAGAAGATCTCAAGGGATTTCAAGAAGATATCAAGGGATTTCAAGAAGATCTCAAGGGATTTCAAGAAGATATCAAGGGATTTCAAGAAGATATCAAGGGATTTCAAGAAGATATCAAGGGATTTCTAGAAGAGTTCAAGGGATTTCAAGAAGATTCCAAGGGATTTCAAGAAGAGTTCAAGGGATTTCAAGAAGATTCCAAGGGATTTCAAGAAGAGTTCAAGGGATTTCAAGAAGATCTCAAGGGATTTCAAGAAGATTTCAAGGGATTTCAAGGGATTTCAAGAAGATATCAAGGGATTTCAAGAAGATTCCAAGGGATTTCAAGAAGAGTTCAAGGGATTTCAAGAAGATCTCAAGGGATTTCAAGAAGATTTCAAGGGATTTCAAGGGATTTCAAGAAGATTTCAAGAAGATTTCAAGGGATTTCAAGGGATTTCAAGAAGATCTCAAGGGATTTAAAGAAGATATCAAGGGATTTCAAGAAGATATCAAGGGATTTCAAGAAGATTCCAAGGGATTTCAAGAAGATATCAAGGGATTTCAAGAAGATATCAAGGGATTTCAAGAAGATATCAAGGGATTTCAAGGGATTTCAAGAAGATTCCAAGGGATTTCAAGAAGAGTTCAAGGGATTTCAAGAAGATTTCAAGAAGATTTCAAGGGATTTCAAGGGATTTCAAGAAGATTTCAAGAAGATTTCAAGGGATTTCAAGGGATTTCAAGAAGATCTCAAGGGATTTCAAGAAGATATCAAGGGATTTCAAGAAGATTCCAAGGGATTTCAAGAAGAGTTCAAGGGATTTCAAGAAGATATCAAGGGATTTCAAGAAGATCTCAAGGGATTTCAAGGGATTTCAAGAAGATTTCAAGAAGATTTCAAGAAGATCTCAAGGGATTTCAAGAAGATCTCAAGGGATTTCAAGAAGATATCAAGGGATTTCAAGAAGATATCAAGGGATTTCAAGAAGATATCAAGGGATTTCAAGAAGATATCAAGGGATTTCTAGAAGAGTTCAAGGGATTTCAAGAAGATTCCAAGGGATTTCAAGAAGAGTTCAAGGGATTTCAAGAAGATTCCAAGGGATTTCAAGAAGAGTTCAAGGGATTTCAAGAAGATCTCAAGGGATTTCAAGAAGATTTCAAGGGATTTCAAGGGATTTCAAGAAGATTTCAAGAAGATTTCAAGGGATTTCAAGGGATTTCAAGAAGATCTCAAGGGATTTCAAGAAGATCTCAAGGGATTTCAAGAAGATATCAAGGGATTTCAAGAAGATCTCAAGGGATTTCAAGAAGATATCAAGGGATTTCAAGAAGATATCAAGGGATTTCAAGAAGATATCAAGGGATTTCTAGAAGAGTTCAAGGGATTTCAAGAAGATTCCAAGGGATTTCAAGAAGAGTTCAAGGGATTTCAAGAAGATTCCAAGGGATTTCAAGAAGAGTTCAAGGGATTTCAAGAAGATCTCAAGGGATTTCAAGAAGATTTCAAGGGATTTCAAGGGATTTCAAGAAGATTTCAAGAAGATTTCAAGGGATTTCAAGGGATTTCAAGAAGATTTCAAGGGATTTCAAGAAGATCTCAAGGGATTTCAAGAAGATCTCAAGGGATTTCAAGAAGATATCAAGGGATTTCAAGAAGATATCAAGGGATTTCAAGAAGATATCAAGGGATTTCAAGAAGATATCAAGGGATTTCTAGAAGAGTTCAAGGGATTTCAAGAAGATTCCAAGGGATTTCAAGAAGAGTTCAAGGGATTTCAAGAAGATTCCAAGGGATTTCAAGAAGAGTTCAAGGGATTTCAAGAAGATCTCAAGGGATTTCAAGAAGATTTCAAGGGATTTCAAGGGATTTCAAGAAGATTTCAAGAAGATTTCAAGGGATTTCAAGGGATTTCAAGAAGATCTCAAGGGATTTCAAGAAGATATCAAGGGATTTCAAGAAGATTCCAAGGGATTTCAAGAAGAGTTCAAGGGA
Source organism: Brachyptera risi (assembly GCA_964007535.1). NCBI lineage: Eukaryota > Metazoa > Arthropoda > Insecta > Plecoptera > Taeniopterygidae > Brachyptera > Brachyptera risi. The sequence goes on along the minus strand of OZ023329.1, from coordinate 49,295,057 downwards.
TTTCAAGAAGATCTCAAGGGATTTCAAGAAGATTTCAAGGGATTTCAAGGGATTTCAAGAAGATTTCAAGAAGATTTCAAGGGATTTCAAGGGATTTCAAGAAGATCTCAAGGGATTTCAAGAAGATATCAAGGGATTTCAAGAAGATATCAAGGGATTTCAAGAAGATATCAAGGGATTTCAAGAAGATATCAAGGGATTTCAAGGGATTTCAAGAAGATTCCAAGGGATTTCTAGAAGAGTTCAAGGGATTTCAAGAAGATTCCAAGGGATTTCAAGAAGAGTTCAAGGGATTTCAAGAAGATCTCAAGGGATTTCAAGAAGATTTCAAGGGATTTCAAGGGATTTCAAGAAGATTTCAAGAAGATTTCAAGGGATTTCAAGGGATTTCAAGAAGATCTCAAGGGATTTCAAGAAGATATCAAGGGATTTCAAGAAGATTCCAAGGGATTTCAAGAAGAGTTCAAGGGATTTCAAGAAGATCTCAAGGGATTTCAAGGGATTTCAAGAAGATTTCAAGAAGATTTCAAGAAGATTCCAAGGGATTTCAAGAAGATCTCAAGGGATTTCAAGAAGATCTCAAGGGATTTCAAGAAGATATCAAGGGATTTCAAGAAGATATCAAGGGATTTCAAGAAGATATCAAGGGATTTCAAGAAGATATCAAGGGATTTCTAGAAGAGTTCAAGGGATTTCAAGAAGATTCCAAGGGATTTCAAGAAGAGTTCAAGGGATTTCAAGAAGATCTCAAGGGATTTCAAGAAGATTTCAAGGGATTTCAAGGGATTTCAAGAAGATTTCAAGAAGATTTCAAGAAGATTCCAAGGGATTTCAAGAAGAGTTCAAGGGATTTCAAGAAGAGTTCAAGGGATTTCAAGAAGATCTCAAGGGATTTCAAGGGATTTCAAGAAGATTTCAAGAAGATTTCAAGAAGATTCCAAGGGATTTCAAGAAGATCTCAAGGGATTTCAAGAAGATCTCAAGGGATTTCAAGAAGATATCAAGGGATTTCAAGAAGATATCAAGGGATTTCAAGAAGATATCAAGGGATTTCAAGAAGATATCAAGGGATTTCTAGAAGAGTTCAAGGGATTTCAAGAAGATTCCAAGGGATTTCAAGAAGAGTTCAAGGGATTTCAAGAAGATCTCAAGGGATTTCAAGAAGATTTCAAGGGATTTCAAGGGATTTCAAGAAGATTTCAAGAAGATCTCAAGGGATTTCAAGAAGATATCAAGGGATTTCAAGAAGATATCAAGGGATTTCAAGAAGATATCAAGGGATTTCAAGAAGATATCAAGGGATTTCAAGAAGATATCAAGGGATTTCAAGGGATTTCAAGAAGATTCCAAGGGATTTCTAGAAGAGTTCAAGGGATTTCAAGAAGATTCCAAGGGATTTCAAGAAGAGTTCAAGGGATTTCAAGAAGATCTCAAGGGATTTCAAGAAGATTCCAAGGGATTTCAAGAAGAGTTCAAGGGATTTCAAGAAGATCTCAAGGGATTTCAAGAAGATTTCAAGGGATTTCAAGAAGATTTCAAGAAGATTTCAAGAAGATCTCAAGGGATTTCAAGAAGATATCAAGGGATTTCAAGAAGATATCAAGGGATTTCAAGAAGATATCAAGGGATTTCAAGAAGATATCAAGGGATTTCAAGAAGATATCAAGGGATTTCAAGGGATTTCAAGAAGATTCCAAGGGATTTCTAGAAGAGTTCAAGGGATTTCAAGAAGATTCCAAGGGATTTCAAGAAGAGTTCAAGGGATTTCAAGAAGATCTCAAGGGATTTCAAGAAGATTTCAAGGGATTTCAAGGGATTTCAAGAAGATTTCAAGAAGATTTCAAGGGATTTCAAGGGATTTCAAGAAGATCTCAAGGGATTTCAAGAAGATATCAAGGGATTTCAAGAAGATTCCAAGGGATTTCAAGAAGAGTTCAAGGGATTTCAAGAAGATTCCAAGGGATTTCAAGAAGATCTCAAGGGATTTCAAGGGATTTCAAGAAGATTTCAAGAAGATTTCAAGAAGATTCCAAGGGATTTCAAGAAGATCTCAAGGGATTTCAAGAAGATCTCAAGGGATTTCAAGAAGATATCAAGGGATTTCAAGAAGATATCAAGGGATTTCAAGAAGATATCAAGGGATTTCAAGAAGATATCAAGGGATTTCTAGAAGAGTTCAAGGGATTTCAAGAAGATTCCAAGGGATTTCAAGAAGAGTTCAAGGGATTTCAAGAAGATCTCAAGGGATTTCAAGAAGATTTCAAGGGATTTCAAGGGATTTCAAGAAGATTCCAAGGGATTTCTAGAAGAGTTCAAGGGATTTCAAGAAGATTCCAAGGGATTTCAAGAAGAGTTCAAGGGATTTCAAGAAGATCTCAAGGGATTTCAAGAAGATTTCAAGGGATTTCAAGGGATTTCAAGAAGATTTCAAGAAGATTTCAAGGGATTTCAAGGGATTTCAAGAAGATCTCAAGGGATTTCAAGAAGATATCAAGGGATTTCAAGAAGATTCCAAGGGATTTCAAGAAGAGTTCAAGGGATTTCAAGAAGATTCCAAGGGATTTCAAGAAGATCTCAAGGGATTTCAAGAAGATCTCAAGGGATTTCAAGAAGATCTCAAGGGATTTCAAGAAGATTTCAAGGGATTTCAAGGGATTTCAAGAAGATTCCAAGGGATTTCTAGAAGATTTCAAGGGATTTCAAGGGATTTTAAGAGATTTCAAGAAGATTTCAAGGGATTTCAAGAAGATTTCAAGGGATTTCAAGAAGATTTCAAGGGATTTCAAGGGATTTCAAGAAGATTCCAAGGGATTTCTAGAAGATTTCAAGGGATTTCAAGGGATTTTAAGAGATTTCAAGAAGATTTCAAGGGATTTCAAGAGGATTTCAAGGGATTTCAAGAAGATTTCAAGGGATTTCAAGAAGATTCCAAGGGATTTCAAGAAGATTTCAAGGGATTTCTAGAAGATTTCAAGGGATTTCAAGAAGATTTCAAGGGATTTCAAGAAGATTTCAAGGGATTTCAAGAAGATTTCAAGGGATTTCAAGAAGATTCCAAGGGATTTCTAGAAGATTTCAAGGGATTTCAAGGGATTTTAAGAGATTTCAAGAAGATTTCAAGGGATTTCAAGAAGATTTCAAGGGATTTCAAGAAGATTTCAAGGGATTTTAAGAAGATTCCAAGGGATTTCAAGAAGATTCCAAGGGATTTCTAGGAGATTTCAAGGGATTTCAAGAAGATTCCAAGGGATTTCTAGAAGATTTCAAGGGATTTCAAGGGATTTTAAGAGATTTCAAGAAGATTTCAAGGGATTTCAAGAAGATTTCAAGGGATATCAAGAAGATTTCAAGGGATTTCAAGAAGATTTCAAGGGATTTCAAGAAGATTCCAAGGGATTTCAAGAAGATTCCAAGGGATTTCTAGAAGATTTCAAGGGATTTGAAGAAGATTCCAAGGGATTTCTAGAAGATTTCAAGGGATTTCAAGGGATTTTAAGAGATTTCAAGAAGATTTCAAGGGATTTCAAGAAGATTTCAAGGGATTTCAAGAAGATTTCAAGGGATTTCAGGAAGATTTAAAGAAGATTTCAAGGGATTTCAAGAAGATTTCAAGGGATTTCAGGAAGATTTAAAGAAGATTTCAAGGGATTTCAAGAAGATTTCAGGAGTTGGTTACCCCTCGTTGCGAAATCACACTAGCGGGAACTGTTCCCCTACAGAGATATTGGGAACGCCTCAAATTACATTCAAACAATGCTATATTTCATTGACTCCCAAGCCCTCTCAAGAGTCCATGGGAGTCGATTTAGCGAAATATCAGTTGTTTGGTGATAACTTTTTAACAGTATGAGATATCAAAATTCTGATAAGCGAGAAACACAGATTATTATAATAGCTTCAAGACGATATAAGTTATGACTATTCAAGTCATGTCCCATAACTTCGACAGCTAAAAAAACACATTTTTCAGCTGTATACGCTTGACAGTTATGCGACATGACTCGAATAGTTATAACTCATATCATCTTGAAGCTATTATAATTATCTGTGTTTCTCGCCTATTGGAGTTTTGATATCTCATACCATTCAAAAGTTATCACCAAGAAACTGATATTTCGCTAAATCGACTCCCAAGTCCTCTTAACGGACACCCCATGTCAGCTACTCCGCCATACAGTCGTCGGGCGCGGTCGCCCACGACAACAATAAAAACAACAACAACAACATCAGGTCTAGTTAAAAGCCCGCAGAGAACAAAGGTCAACACGTATATAAATACAACAATAAATCCACCAAGTGTCACTTTGTTAGCGGATTTTCTATGTGATATTATATTATCCGCGAAAAAGGTCACACGAAGTCTTGTGAGCTAGCTATATCATTGCCTCAAGGGACAATATAGCTGGGGGTCATAAAGCATACAGATGACAATAAAAATGGTAGTAAAAATATGCCATCTTGTTAATATTTGTGTAAGGGACAACGATCCAATCAACTTGGATGTGTATAAACCTGTATACACTGAAGAAGAATGTTGTCTACTAACATAACAAACACAAATAGCACCATTGAATGTGTACACATTTGATATCGACATGGTGTAATAATTGACGACTCGAAATGGGCGTGGCTTCACTTGTAGGCCAGTTGGATCTATATCGTTTGTGCTCATTTGAAGATACCCTGATTGGATATTTGAATTGGACTACAGTTCTAACAGCCCTGAGGCCGAATTCACATAAAGGTCATAACTTTGATCCGGCTCAAAGTTACGACAATTTCTAGAGATAATGCCATATTTGATCTAATATTTTTATTTTTAAATTTTAATAAGTAATAGATGGATGATAATGATGTATTTAATCCAAAATTAAGATTAAAAATCAAAAATAATAGATCAAATATGGTATTATCTCTAGAAATTGTCGTAAATTTGAGCCGGATCAAAGTTATTACCTTTTGTGAATCTGGGCTCTGTTGATTGGACGGTATGATTTGCGACGTCATGGGGGCGGTGACTGTCAATTCTATACGATGCGATTTACGTTGAGAAAACGTGAATGAATCTTTCCAAAGCGTTTAATCCTAAAAGAACATCCCTGAGATTATATTTCAATTAATAATAACGCTATTTTTTCCTGATATTGAGAAATATGGAAATCATCATCTCATCTCAATTTAAGTAATTGTAAATTTCATTTTTGTCCTCCAGAGACCATGAGTCATGACGTAGGCATTGCCAATTCTGTATATAACATGAACAGAATCGAGAGATGGCTACGTCACGACTTGGAAAAAGTGCCCGTTGCTGGAGGGTGTGAATGAATTGATTATAATTTCTGAAATTGAGATGGTGATTCTAGTTTTTCTCTAAAATCAAGTAAATAAATATATATATTTATTTATTTATTCAATAATTTCTTTAACCCTCTTCCGAGGAAATCGGAATGGATAGCAGTTGACAATTATCAGCCTCAAATTATCAGCTTATACTAACTTATAAATGTGGCTTATAATATTATATGATATTAAGTATATCCATTGATAATTAACAATAATGATAATGATAATAATATTCTATATGATAATGATGATAATATTTGAAATGATATTTAAAATAATCTTAATAAATGAGAATAGGTTATATTAATCTTGAACTCCAATTTTCAGGTGATATCAGCTTTCAATTCGTGATTAAAAGCTAACCAGGCGGCAGCACTGTCGAAGTGGGCGATTGGCCGTCGGGAGGCAGTTAGGCCAAGATGTCATGTTGTTGTATGCTTACACACATTATATTTGTAATTAATATTGTAATTTTGATAATTAATAATTTTAGTAATTTCAATTTTGTATTTTATATTGTAATTACGCATTAATTAATTTGTATATAATTTGAAAGTATCTGCCTCCGCCCAGTTCACTAAAACATCCCCAGATGTCAGCCACTTTGCTTTTAATCGCGAATAGCATCAACCACAATTACCCACTTGGTGACGTCAAATATCAGAGCCACATCGAGTTTTAGGATTCTTCAATGTAAATTTAAATGACATATTATAATCAAGAAGACCGTTTTCGGACACTTGTCCGAATGTGTCTAAAAATAGAATTGTGGTTAATGCTATAGCTGATAATGTTTGTTTAATTTTGAAGTTCAATTTAGAAATACATTTAATTTTGAAATACCGTGATGATTCCTTGAAATCTAGCTTCACGGTGGTGACGTCCTCTAATGTTGCAGCAAAACTGTTATTGCCAATGTTTTTTACATTTATTCAGTTGGTAGATGACTTTCTCTCCTCATGGATGCGAGTATACGTGAAATCAAAGCGTAAAATGATCTAGAGGAAGGATTGCCAATTTGACAAATGCCACTGCATTGCGGTGTGATGAAAAGAAAAGAAAAGAACAGATATATTCAAGAAGAAAGAAGAAAAAAACAAAGTATCTTGAGGGGGTTTCTTTCTGGAGGGCGTTGATTACTGATTAGCAATGAGAACGGAACTTGAAGGAAAAAAGAACAAAAAACAAAATCTTAATAAGAAAAATTGAATTTATTTGAATAATGAATGAGATATTATTTTGATTGCGCTTCACCCTTGGCAAAATGGGGAAGTGTTAGGGGGGAAAATGAGTGTGATGGAGAAGCTCTTCAAACAATTCCAAGGAGTAGAAAAGGTTTGTTTTTAAAATACTAACAACTTCAGGAATGTGTTTGGTTCATTGTTTTTTAATGATGCTCAACTACCCCATCTTACAGCAGCAAGGAAGAGGTAATGTGCCCTTCAAACGTCAGTTGTCACCCTGAACCTTCATGGGGAAACAACTCGCACATTGGGTGTACACCTGATTTCAGATTTCAAGGGATTTCAGGGACTTCATGGAATTTCAAGAGATTTCAAGAAATTTCAAGACATTTTCAGGTATTTCAAGAGATTTTCAGGTATTTCAAGAGATTTCAGAGTTTTTAAGAGATTTCAAAAGGCTTCAGTGATTTCAGATATTTCAAGAGATTCCAGGGATTTCAAGAGATTTTAAGAGATTTCAGGGATTTCAAGAGATTTTCAGGTATTTCAAGAGATTTCAGAGTTTTTAAGAGATTACAAGAGGCTTCAGTGATTTCAGATATTTCAAGAGTTTCCATGGATTTTAAGAGATTCCAAGAGATTTCAGGGATTTTAAGAGATTTTCAGGTATTTCAAGAGATTTCAGAGTTTTTAAGAGATTACAAGAGGCTTCAGTGATTTCAGATATTTCAAGAGATTCCAGGGATTTCAAGAGATTTTAAGAGATTACAGGGATTTCAAGAGATTTTCAGGTATTTCAAGAGATTTCCGAGTTTTTAAGAGATTACAAGAGGCTTCTGTGATTTCAGATATTTCAAGAGATTCCATGGATTTCAAGAGATTTCAAGAGATTTCAAGATATTACAGAGATTTCGGAGACTTCAAATGATTTCAGGGATTGCAAGGGAAGTCAGGGATTTCAAGTCTTTTTCAAGCCAAGTGGACACCAGATTTCAGGAGTTGTTAATCCCTCGGGAAGCAACAACAATGTGTAATGCTATTTACATCCATAATAAAATGAAGAAGAAAACATAATCAACATTTCCTTTTTCTTTTTTTTCCAATCACAACACATTCCACACTCTTCCTTTTTCCACACGACAACAAGCTACATCCGAAAATGTTACAGATAATTTGAAATCGCTTAAGAGCGTGATGAGAGTCACTCAAGAGAAATACCACATATTTTATGATACATTTCGAGCGGTATGAGATAGCAAAATTCCGATACGGGGGGAAGAACAGATCTTTTTACTGGCTTCAAGTTGGTATCAGTACAAACTATTCGACTTATAACGACCATTTACAGATGAAAATGTGTTCTTTAGATATGTTCAACTTTAGACGTTCTTCAGATAGATAATTACTACTTAAATTTAAATTTTCGTATTTTATTATTATTATTTATTTATTTATTTCATTCTATTTTTTTTTTTGGGGGGGGGGGGGGATTTTTAATCTATCGATACCAGAAGTGTGTGTATTAAAATAATAATGTATAGGCCTACTATGTACCTAAATGTGACCAATGTGAGAAATGAAAATTGTGCATTTCTCAAAAAATTGTAATTCCTCACGTATAGGCCTGTATGGAATTGAATGAATTTTTAATTTGATTTTCGAATTTGAATTTGTATTGACCATTGTGCGATATAAATTTGAATAGTTAGGCTATAACTGTACCGTCTTGAAAAATATCTAAAAAATATCTAAAAAATATCACTAAAAATACTAAACATACTACTAAAAATATATGTGTTCCCAGAAACACTGATTTTTTTGTAAGTGTATCACAATTTTCATATTCACTACCGTTCGAAAGTTAGGCCTATCACCGCTGAAACCGATTTTTCGCTAAATCGACTCCATTGGGCTCTTAAACCACTATTAAATTAATGTGCCAGCTTACGAAATGTCTGCCCGAAAATGAACCTGAACCGTGCAAAGCGATTTGAGCGTGCCAACTCAATTGTCACCTCAGGCACAAGACGAGAAAACAGTGGCGCGGTTTTTTGCACGTTATGCCGCAGTTAAATGTGTCAATCTGTGACGCCGCTGCGAACCAAGCTATATGGACACAATTGGGATGAACGAATCAAGTCAGACTCTATGTGTGAGAGGGAAAAGGAAGGGAGAACTTATTGATCAACTCTTGTTATTTCTGATTGATGAATTAAACAGGAAAACGCCATATTTGCGTTGTTAGACGAGCGGATAGTAATAGCATGTCGACTTTTTTGCCAAACTTTTGTGACGCCACTGCGAACCAAACTATGAACACAATTGGATGAACGAGTAAGTCAGACTCTATGTGTGGGAGGGAAAAGGAAGGGAGAACTTATTAATTAACTCTTGTTATTTCTGATTGATGAATTAAATAGGAAAACGCCATGTATGCGTTGTTAGACGAGCGGATAGTAATAGCATGTCGACTTTTTTGCCAAACTTTTGAATATACATTCGCCAATTGGGTGAGATTTAAGTTATAAATGGGTAAAAACTGCTTCGAGTGGTACCAATTTAGCACATTACATGTTTTTTCTTCAAAATGACTGACCCGATCAAGCTGAAAATTCCCAGAAATGTGTATCAAAATGTAATTCAACTTCACGCAAAATTTCATTTCTTTTTTGAAAATAAAAATATTTTCTTTTTTTCCGCTGTGTTATTCTAATGAGTATTTTTGAAATTTCTAAAATTCATAAAAATAAGAGTTACCACCCGATAATGCCACAAAACTATATAGATCTAAGCTAGATGAGGAACCTATCTAATAATCTAAGCAATCTGAGAAATCTAAGAAATCCACGAAATCTGAGCAAGAGGTGTGGAAACGATTAAAACAAAGCCTTCTTCACTATCATAGAAATTGATCAGGACATTTGATGGCAGTGACCTAATTGTGTGGATCTCAAGATATATATATATATATATATATATATATATATATATATATATATATATATATATATATATATATATATATACATATATATATATATATATATATATATATATATATATATATATATATATATATATATATATATATATATATATATATATATATATATATATATAGGCCTATAATAACCAATCCAAAGATATAGGTTGATATGTTCTATAGCTCGTCAATCAACGCAGAAGCACATAACGCGTTTGCCTAGATATAATAATTATAATAATAATATTTTATGGGGTGGTAAGATCGCCCTTGTGGTGCCCCGTCCAAACGATCCTATCTTTCATCCATAGCCTTAATTGGGGAACAATGATTTTGCATCAAGTTTCGATGTTATTAAAGAAAAAAAATAATAATAATAATGTGCTATAAAGTATAGTATATAATAGTATATAATGAAGTATACGCATGCCAAAAGCGTCAACAAAATGTATGCTCTCGTTTGACCATGCAGTGAAGTGCGAATAAATGAAAAAATGCATTTCTTTCAGAGTAAGGTAAAATTAAGTCTTCGCCTCGCTCGTCCAATAATCAGGTATTGCATCCGGAAGGGCGTGGGTTGAATCTCGATTACGACATTAATTTCTAGAATGTAAAAGTGAGGCTGCCATTATTGCACACCACGCACGCGTTCGGCACCTATTTGTATAGGTTCATTGACTTAGCGCCATATTCATTCAATTATGATCAAGTTTAAATATCAACCGATAGAAAAGAACATAATATGTTGAAGAATTTAGATGGATATTAGGAAAACCTGGCTAGATTGTGTGTTACAATACATATATTTATTCGGCCACGACCGAATGAATATTTTTCTATACATATATGTAACTCATTTTTTTCTGTAATATCGTCGCATATGCATTTGATTTTACATCACTTACATACTTCAAGTATTCATTGTTCCTATTTTTGTGGTTTTAATTGACAATTTTGTTGACGTTCAGCATAAAATGTACAACTTTTTCCTCAAACCTTAAAAAAAGGGTTCTATCTCTAAAGGTATTATTTCATTTTCAACGCTGTACATGAACTTCTTGTTTGATTGTGTTGTGTTATGAAAAAAATGGGAAATAAAGCACTTATATATATATATATATATATATATATATATATATATATATATATATATATATATATATATATATATATATATATATATATATATTTATATATATATATATATATATATATATATATATATATATATATATATATATATATATATATATATATATATATATATATATATACATTTATACAATATACATTCCAATTTAACTTATTAAATTGAATTATGTTGAAATGAATTGAGAATAAATTGAGAATGAAATTCTAATAAATACAAATACAAATCACACGAATGTATTCCAATTAAAACCCTAATATCAGTAATCACCACTTCAGTCGGCCAATATGCAACGTTGCCGAGCTCGTCAATATTCCATACATCATTCCAGGGATTGTTCCGACAACCTGCTTGTTTCACACCGCGTTTTAAGCTCTCCTGTTTTCACCCTGCCAATTCCATCCAGGGAAACATTGACGACGAAGCCTGGAGGTAATTTAACGGACTTTTTTTTTTCAAATGTTCAAATCCTACTCCTTGCCTGTCATTCTGTCGGCATTTCGGTTGTCTACACAGGAGCAATTGTATCCACGTGAGATGAAGGCTCGAACCACCTATGCGCTAGTGGTGTGGGATAGGGGGGACGGTCGCTCGGAACCTTCTACTCGCGTAGGTACAAGTTACACGTGAGATGAAGGCTCGAACTACCCGTGCGCTAGTGGTGTGGGATAGGAGGGACGGTCGCTCGGAACCTTCATCTCTCGTAGGTACAAGTACTCGCGTTTAAGCTGTTTTCAATGTTAGAGAGAAGCGTTATTCGCTGATTTAAAACTGCGTGAGTGAGTTCATATTCAGACTTGAATAACAGTGTTTTAACCATCAAGATTTTAAATGGATTTTAAAATGATATCATATATTACTGAATCTCGATTTTGAGTATTTGTATCGACTGTGAAATTATTGGACAAAATCATGATAAGGGTTCATCAGATAGGGGTTCATGTGTGTGCCAAATTGCATCATGATCTGAATTTCTGTTTGACCTGTAGAGCGCGAAAAAAAAAGAAAAAAAAACACATTCGATTTTTCAAGTACAGTGAAATTGAGTCTTCGCTACGCTCATCCAATTAAAAGAATAAAAGAATCTGAGAATGATAAATTGGGATAGTTTGTTGGAAAAGTGTATTTGATGGTGCATAGGTGTTTATTTCAACCGTGTATTTGAAAACGTGATTAAATAACGCATGTAGTTTACTTGTATCAACGAGAAGGCTTCAACCTCCGGCCGCTCTAGTGGTATAATAGCAGAGACGGTCGATCGTAACCTTCTTCTTCCACATATACAAGTAGGCCTATACCTACGTGCAAACCACCTCTGCAAATTTATTATCGCGAAACTCGAGAGAGTTTTAACATTTTAATAATCACAGCTATTTATGTTGACACGCACTTTCTCAATTATCGTAATTATTTTCTAATTATAAAATAATAACGGAAAAAATCAAGCATGACACTTGAAATTAATAGCATTTTATATTTATGACAAACGGGCACGATTCTGAGTTAAAAACTGTTGCTCTGAAACTTTTGAAGTCAAATCTTAATAACACATCGCAATTTGCATATAGGTTTATATTCTAGTTTGGCATGGAACAATTTGCAGCCCCACACCTGAATCAAGAAAACATAATAATAATGTATGATAAAGTTTATTCATTGGATCAATATAAGTACATTGATATTGGATTTAATTGAAATTTAAAAAAATTGAAAATGTCAATTAGCAGTGGAAATAAATAATAATACACTTTGTCAACAAGGTTATAAAAATAAGAAAATATGCATTCATATATATATATTCAACCACGAGATATAAATGAGGCCGTGTGAATCAGTCAGTCTGCAGAGTCCGGGTTCGAGTCCCGTCTTGGTCGACGATCCTGACATTTATTCATGGTTTTCGTCTGGAATGGTTTTTTTTTCATAGAGAGCTCATATATATATATATATATATATATATATATATATATATATATATATATATATATATATATATATATATATATATATATGAATATATATATATATATATATATGGGCCTATATATATATATATATATATATATATATATATATATATATATATATATATATATATATATACACATATTAGATCTTTTAAACTTTCACAGTCATTACATGTATCAAAAAACTATATGAATACATATTATATATACGTATATATATATTTATCTATTTATTAGATCTTTTAAACTTTCACAGTTATTATATGTATCAAAAAACTATGAATACACACACATATATATATATATATATATATATATATATATATATATATATATATATATATATATATATATATATATATATATATATATATATATATATAAATATATATATATATATATATATATATATATATATATTTATATATATATATATATATATATATATATATATATTTATATATATATATATATATATATATATATATATATATATATATATATATATATATATATATATATATATATATATATATATATATATATATATATATATAACACAATGTAAGGGCCAATTTGAATGCTGGAGTAGTAGGCGGTATCAGTGAATAATGATCGACCTCCTACGTAATCTGCAGTGAAAGTCGGCCCATGTCATGAGCATTGAGATGAATTATAGGTATACTCAACTTTCGATCAGTATTGCTGACCCCAGGAGTATTATAGGTGATACAGACGCACGCAGAAAGTGCGTTGTTAGACGAACAAGAGTAACTTGTAACGTATGAGATTCAGTTCTTTATATTTATGTTTGTATATGATCTGATTGTATACTCGATCCGAAATCTACACACAGTGGTTTTGAAACTACCCATTCTGGCCTTCGTCATAGAGCTCTCAGTGATTACTTTAATTGCCACCGTGGACACATCGCTTAGATAAATTTGATATTTTTCCATAATTCGATATGAAATATGAAATTTTTAATTTTCTATAACCTTTGTACGTACAATGTAATGTTGTGTCACAAGTTAATTGGTGTGGAAAGAAATGCTGATGAATTCAAATACAAATGCTGGTATCTATGGAAGAAGAGATATTATCATTTCTCCACCCAGATAACCAACTTAGTTGGGATATCTTAATCAAATTCTTCAGAGAATAAAACTTCTTGCCTGATTCAAATGAGAATGTGTGAAGATGTACATCATTCATAAATTGTTTCTATTACTTTTGAAATAATCATCATACATTTCGAAAAAATTCAGTGAAAACAAATTTGGAAGGAAATGTGAGAGTAATTAATCATTGCCCAAGAGACTTAGTTCAAAGTGGAAGATATCAACATTCGTGTGTTTATACTGAAAGACTTTTATCTACTGCGAAAAATTATGGTCACATACAGCGCAGTCCTGGTGTTGAGGACCATTAGTTTTAAATAATCAAAATGGGGTGGTAAGATCGCCCTTGTGGTGCCCCGTCCAAACGATCCTATCTTTCATCCATAGCCTTAATTGGGGAACAATGATTTTGTATCAAGTTTCGATGTTATTCAAAAAAAAAAAAAAGATTTCAACATGTAGACCTACGCTGAAGTTTTTTCTTCAATTTTTCATCAGGCTTTTTTTTCATTTCGACAAATCTGATGAAAAATCTTCACTCAAAAGTGGTCCAAACCAATTTGAAGAAAAAAATATATACAATACAAAGTAAGATAATTGACATAATGTGCGTGTCAAAAGTTCCATCCCAATTCGGTTTCTCCGTTTGACCGGTAGAGCGCGAAGTGAAGATTGCTGTCAAGTACAGTAAAAATCATAAACTATCGAAAGATGTACTACACAAAGGTATAGTATATATATCTATCGTCCAAGGTGGAATTGACGACTCGAAATAGGCGTGGCTTTACCAGTCGGCCAGTAGAATCATATCATATGTGGTCATTTGAAGATACCCCGATTGGATATTTGAATAGGCTTCTGTCACGTAACAAATGACAAACAATAGTTACCATAGCAACACAGCGAACAGGTGGACTACCAAACATTCTGATTGGTCAATTCCAACTGGTGCACATTGTTGTCTCTCTCTTTCAACAATGTGTGACGTCACTTGCCAAAAGCCTATTAAGACTTCAATTACACGCACATCTGAATGTGTCAGTCCAAGGTCTGGGTCTGTACCGAGGATTAAACGAGAGTAAACGAGAGTACATACCGTTAGCGTAATTAGTTTTTGTAACAATGTAGGTTGTTTTACACTAAACACGTGATAAGATGTAATAAAAGACTTGAAGTGATATGATTACCGACAGGGTATGTTCATCTTGTGTGCTCGTGTGTGTAGAGCGGCCACGCCAATGTGAATCTCAGCT
>OZ023329.1:49266140-49279856 GCA_964007535.1 Brachyptera risi | reverse complement strand
CAGCTTCAGATAATATCACAGAAGTGTATATATATATATTTAATATTAGGCGAACGCAATATTTTATGGGTTGAGAGATGAGCGAGATATCCATATAAAATATACATCATTCGGTAACTATCAAATCTGAGAAGCCGTGAATCTAACAACATGATTCTGCTATTATTTCTATCTATTTGATGAATGAAAATATGTATTAAATTACTTTCTTCAAAACGGCTGTAAATTGGATGAAAAGTTGTCATAATGTGCATCAAATTGTAACATAATTGTAACGCCTAATTGTAACATTAATTGCATATTAATTATTATATCAATTACCGGTACTATATTATACATTATTGAAACAATAAAGAATACATTACAATCATTCATGTGTATATTATTATTATTATTATGTATATTATTATATATTATTGGTGATATGGGGTCTAAGCCCGATATGGATAAATGATCTGTGGCTATGCTAGTAACGCTATAACGCTCGGGGGCGTCGCCGAACGTCAGTCCCGACTGAACCACGTGTTCAAAAAGACCTGTCATTCAGTCCTACGATCGACCGTCTGGCGTCTGGTAGCAGTGAAACCAGGAAAAGCCATTCAACTTGGCAAGAAAGGTTATTTGGAAATTCACTATTACTAGGCAAACGCGAAATATGCGTTGTAAGATGAGCGAGATATCTTAATGAGGTTTAAAAGTCGTTAAAGTAGTTCTACCCTTGCCACTTTATCGATTATGATATTCTACACACCTTGACGTATGAAGAGAATCCTTCATTGTTGGGCAAATATTGAATCTAGAAAGCAGTGAACCTCGGCAACCTAAATCTTCATTTATTTCCATAATATATTTGATGAATGAAAACAATTAGTTTTTTCTTCAAAACGGCTGATTAGAATTGCATACAAAATCGTGATAATGTGTATCATTCATGTATACACATTCACAGAAAATTTCGTTCCATTTGGAGAGATTTTATTTTTCAAATTTTGTTGCCCAGCCAAGTCTTATGGGGTTTTTAGAAACTTTGAGATGATATTTCTCAAAATCGGTCTGACCGATTCATACTAAAAACTATACAGTTCTAAGTTGGATGAGTTTGAATGTACAAAAGAAGTGTCATGTCGATCAGTCGAACCATGTGACCTGTGCAGTGCCCACAAACAAACAAACAAACAAACAAATAAAAACAACAAAAAAACACAGACAAAGCCCTATAAAAGTGGAATGGAGTCTTCGCTACGCTCATCTAACAATAAATACTATAGAAATGTATATGTTGAACAATCGACCCGCATAATCCATTATCAATTAGACCAAGAATTGCTTATTCTTGCGCAAACCATACAATAATTTCAGCTAGCTTAGCTATAATTTTGTTTGCAAAAGAAACGCTTATGAATGGGTAAATGATTACAGGTATATCACATGTAATTATCATAATTCAACTACTATGCTTCGATCTGTATTTGATTGTATGATTGTACTTTGATTGTATACAGCACAATCATCATGATTGCAGCTCTTGGTCTACTCCAAACTGTTCAGCTTTTGCGAAAGAACATAAATGTTTGAACCTTCATTAAAAAATATTACCATTCCCCACATTTTGTTTCTTCATTTTCAATATCCTACTTTATGTAAGATACCTCATATTCATATATTGTAATAATATACTACAAGAAATTTAACAATGTCCATGTTAAAAATGAACAAACATATACCGGAGAACATGAAAAACATTCCATTTCTCAACTTCAATCCATCAGTTCGGAATGGAATTTAAAACGAAAGTCTGTAATTTGGAAAAACGTTTTCCATTTTCTTATTCACTTTTCCACATACGAGAAACACGTCTAACGTATCTCCCCACTTCAAACACCGATAAATTTACTGTCTATTTCCCAAACATAACAACAATGATTGACTGGAGAATAGTAAAGTATACCCTACGCATCTTATATTTGTCAATTCACTTTCCATCCCATTGTTGACAGCGGCTTGTTTATTCACTAGTACCGGCTGACAGTCCTAGTTTGTCATTCCGGGAATTTGCTCACAGGGGTTGGGGAAGAGGCGGGAATAAGGGGACTCTAGGGATGCCGCAAAGGTCCACACACACACACACACACATATATATATTAGACTTGTATTTACGAAAGGAGAACGTCGTCTACCGTCTGAATAATTGTAAGAACTTTGGTAATAACATAATTCGTGTCATTTGTAGAATTTGGCTTCGAATTTCTATTAG
The DNA here is from genome assembly GCA_964007535.1 of Brachyptera risi. Taxonomy (NCBI): domain Eukaryota; kingdom Metazoa; phylum Arthropoda; class Insecta; order Plecoptera; family Taeniopterygidae; genus Brachyptera; species Brachyptera risi. The sequence continues at coordinate 49,277,602 of OZ023329.1, read as the reverse complement.
TGAATCTCGTCTTAAAGCTGACGTGTTACAACTCTTTAAATCTGATGTACACTTTTCATGAAATCTTCCTGAAATACCCTGAAATCTTCTTGAAATCTCCTTGAAATGTTCTTGAAATCAAGTGAAATCTCCCTGAAATTCCTTGAAATGTACTCGAAATTCCTTCAAATTCCTTGAAATCTGCTTGAAATCCCGTGAAATATACCTAAAATCTCGTGAAGTCTTCTCGAAATCCCTTGAAATCTGTTTGAAATCCCTTGAAATCCCTTGAAATCTACTTAAAATCTCGTGAAATCTCCCAGAAATTCCTTGAAATTTGAAATCAGTTGTACACCAAATCTATCAGTTGTTTAACCCTCGCTGGAAGCTATGGTTTCAAAAGATCACAATAACCTAAAAATACCACATCTATACAATTACTAGGGTGATATTTATGTTTGTCATATTGGTAGACGACCTTCTTCCGTGGATCCAAGTATAATACACCCTCTTTCCCTCACAATCCCTTAACCTAAGAAAAAGTCAACACACTTGAGAGGCCTCTTTACATCTCACCTACCGGCTTGATTGCAGACGTTAAGTTGGCAACGGAAAACCAATCATCGTATCAACATACAGTTTTCGATTAAATGATCACCAGTATTCAATACGTGCTCGTACGAAGAGCTTTAGTTCGTGGTATGTTCTCAACCCTTTTAGAATAATTGTCAAAAATCAACTTGTTTCCATCTGTTTTTCTTGTTTTTACGATTTTTTCGGAGTGATATAATATGGAATTATGATTTTTAATTAACGTAGAAGTACATATATATACTCATTGTGGTTTAATAATAAAAAAAAAATTAAACTGATTGGTCCCACCGTTTACCCACCATGTGTTGTAAGCCAAAGACCTGCATTGGCGCTTTTCGTCCTGTTTTGACCGTTCCCTGCAGGTTTTACTCATGGGTTAAAGATGTAAATTGTAAAATATAGCCTCTTAAATCGAAACCTATTATTTATTTACCTGAAACTCAAACTTCTTGAACTGCTCGACGGTGTCGACATCCGTATCCGGTTGAATAATCATCGGACACGTCTCTTGCGTGATCGCACTGTCCATCTCCAACCACTCACCATTGTTGTCGACACTATTTTCATTCAAATTATTGATCAATTCGGCGATTTCCGTGTCGCCACCACCGCGTAACGGGCCGGTCACTATCGCGTTGTGCACACGACGCGGTGCCGGCATTTCGTACTTGGCATTTTGCAAGTCGTGGGTCGGCGAAGTGACACTCGACATCGTGTTGGTGTTGTAATTGACGTAGTATAAGCACACGATGACCGTTAGCAAGATCGCGGTCACGGCCAAAAAGCGGGCCGACCCGCGTCGTAAGATCTTCAGCATGGCGATCATTAAAACATCGTGTTGGTAAAACTGGATAAAATCGCGATACACTGATTGGAAAATTGTTATAAATCGACACTGAATATATTCATGTGTGACAAACACTTTGACATTGAGTAAATTATATATTAAAAAAAAAAAAATCACTGAATTTAAATGACAAATTGAAAAGTGATATCGATATAATATATAATCAACTATGCTGTAGATAGGATTTTATAAAAAAGATAAATTCGAAATGTTTTAGGTTTGGTTGACGACAAATTTTGACACTTGTGAAATGAGTTAGATAGAGCAAGATGTTCAACAACCGTACGGTGCGGCGTTTCGAACCATACTGAGTGAGTATTGTGATAGGTCCCGTAATGACAGAAGAAATACACGCCTGCGCGGCGAGCGTGCGCACAAGTGATATTAGCGCTCGATATTTATCTTACGGGATTTGTGGTGAGGATATGATGAACTTATCATAAACAAGATATACATATAATGAACTTGGGAACATATTATATGTAAATATTGTTTAATTATTTAATAGCTCGTTAGTTTACTAATGAAAAGAAAATGTATTTGTTTACGTTTCTTATTTAAACTTGAAATGAGAAAGTTTAGTGTTTATACGTTTGTATTTCTTTGTCTAAACTTACGAAGCGGTGAATTGTAGGTTTATTAATAGTTATTATACAGTTATACGAGATTCATTATCAACGTAACGCAGTAATGACATCTTTGTTTTCACTTTAATCATGAAAATAATTTCATTTTCACTCATAATTTTAGATTAACTCGTGCGTATAGCAGACGGTATAACTGGTTCTATGCCCTCATTTTCATTGCAGAGTTGATGAACTTGTCACATGGCAGTTTGACGAGTTCACATCGAATTCGGTAATCTGGAAAGAAACAAAATAATCTCATAAGTATACGTGTTAGAACAATCCTAATCACAAGAACAACAAGTTGCACGTGTATAATACGTGTTAGAACAATCATAATCACAAGAACAACAAGTTGCACGTGTATAATACGTGTTGGAACAATCCTAATCACGAGAACAACAAGTTGCACGTGTATAATACGTGTTGGAACAATCATAATCACAAGAACAACAAGTTGCACGTGTATAATACGTGTTGGAACAATCATAATCACGAGAACAACAAGTTGCACGTGTATAATACGTGTTAGAACAATCGTAATCACAAGAACAACAAGTTGCACGTGTATAATACGTGTTAGAACAATCGTAATCACAAGAACAACAAGTTGCACGTGTATAATACGTGTTAGAACAATCGTAATCACAAGAACAACAAGTTGCACGTGTATAATACGTGTTAGAACAATCGTAATCACAAGAACAACAAGTTGCACGTGTATAATACGTGTTAGAACAATCCTAATCACGAGAACGACAAGTTGCACGTGTATAATACGTGTTAGAACAATCCTAATCACGAGAACGACAAGTTGCACGTGTATAATACGTGTTGGAACAATCGTAATCACAAGAACAACAAGTTGCACGTGTATAATACGTGTTAGAACAATCGTAATCACAAGAACAACAAGTTGCACGTGTATAATACGTGTTGGAACAATCATAATCACAAAAACAACAAGTTGCACGTGTATAATACGTGTTGGAGCAATCCTAATCACGAGAACAACAAGTTGCACGTGTATAATACGTGTTGGAACAATCCTAATCACGAGAACAACAAGTTGCACGTGTATAATACGTGTTGGAACAATCATAATCACAAGAACAACAAGTTGCACGTGTATAATACGTGTTAGAACAATCGTAATCACAAGAACAACAAGTTGCACGTGTATAATACGTGTTGGAACAATCATAATCACAAAAACAACAAGTTGCACGTGTATAATACGTGTTGGAGCAATCCTAATCACGAGAACAACAAGTTGCACGTGTATAATACGTGTTGGAACAATCCTAATCACGAGAACAACAAGTTGCACGTGTATAATACGTGTTGGAGCAATCCTAATCACGAGAACAACAAGTTGCACGTGTATAATACGTGTTGGAGCAATCCTAATCACGAGAACAACAAGTTGCACGTGTATAATACGTGTTGGAACAATCATAATCACGAGAACAACAAGTTGCACGTGTATAATACGTGTTAGAACAATCGTAATCACGAGAACAACAAGTTGCACGTGTATAATACGTGCTTTGAATGAAAACTTCGTTTAGATATTGTGTTTGAAATGAAAAATTAAAAATTCAATATATTATAACATGAATATATACAATTGAAAATCCTTTCAGATCTCAGCCACATTTCGTAGCTCAGTTAATTATATCACAGCTTTATAGAAACTGAGGTATTCGTTGAGACGTGGGTTCGATTCTCGTGAGATGTATTTGTTTGTAAATCTTTTGGCACTGCTTTATGGAAACTGAAATCTCCGTCGGGCGAGCTTCGATTGCAGTAGAGGGCATGAGTTTTAGTTGTGAATCTCGTTTCACTTATTAACACAACATTTTCGTTATTATCTGTTCATTATTTGTCAAAACTACCTAGATGTTGGTGAGATACGGTTGAGTAAAACTAGGAAAACGCGGGATGCGCGTTGTTAGACGAGCTTAGGGGTATAGAAATCTAAAATGAAAAATAATTTGCCAACCCAATCTACATCTACAGACCTTGGTTCACTCCAAACGTTCAAAAACCTCACGAGAATCAGTTATGTCACGGCCTTCCTCTTCATTCATTTCAATCGTTTTGAATTAATTGGTAACACTTGTTGCTATAGATTTAATTGGTTCCCGTAATAGCCTAAATTGATGGGAAAATGCTTTATAAATGCGTTTTCTTCGTTATTTCTCATCCGATTGATGCGAAAAATCTCTCAAAATGTGCTTAATAGTTTTCTTTATATTCGGCGAAAATTTGAGAGGTCTTGAAAAATTTTGATTTTTCAAGTATTTTCCTCCGGGTTATTCTAACGGGGATTTTTGAAATTTCTAAAATTCATAAAAACAAAAGTTACCACCCGATAATGCCACAAAACTATACAGATCTAAGTTAGATGAGGAACCATGACGAAAAAAAGTTTGAAGTTGATAGCTGTAGCCGTTTGACCTGTGGAGAACCGACAAAAAAACATGAAAAAAAAACATAAGAACGAACATCAATTTTTTCAGTATGTCAAATTAAATCCTCGCTAAAGCTCGTCTAAAAAAGTAAAAAAAAAATTATATATTATTCAATTCTCTTCCTTAAGTATAAGTAGGTCCATTTCCATAATCATTTCAACCATTTTCATTGATTCACTCATTTTCTGTGAATACAGAAAAAATGGGCACAATCTAAGATTGTCTCTGCTTTATTTCATGCCCATTCAAATTACAAGAGGAGAATTTCTATAATTTTTCAGAATAAATATTTCATCAACGGAATCAAATTCGGTTTAAATTTCTTTGGCCACATTACGAAAAAATGTATAGGTCGCAAATACAAAGAGATACCCGTACTACAAATCAGGATTAAATTGTTTCTATACTCATTAACCATTAAACTTGTCTTCCTTCAGGATATTTCATTATTCCAGGCGGGTCCACATCGAGGTACTTGCATACATGATATATAGAGGTGAGGTCTGGATCATATTTATATATATATATATATATATATATATATATATATATATATATATATATATATATATATATATATATTTACGTACATATATATATATATATATATATATATATTTGAATATATGTATATATATATATATATATATATATATATATATATATATATATATATATATATATATATATATATATATATATATATATATATATATGAATAAATATATATATATTCAATTTCAATTAAGCTAATTTTAATAATACTATCGACCAGATTTGTTGAAGAGACAAAATCTTCCGTCTTTATTTTAATCATCGTTTGTTCTTATTTTCTTCGACTGTTCTTGTATTTTTGTTGTCTGTGAAATGACAAATCGTTAGTCAGGACTTCATGTCTATCCGAGTTGGTTTTCTGCTCCAGATTAATCTGAAGGATCTAATGTGATTAGGAACAATCCAGGATTGTCAGGACGCAGATTTTGTTCGATGTAGAATTAACAATTCATATAATTGGTTGATGAATTAACTTTGTAGTCGCACTCTGAATCGAGTTTTGTTAATGCTATTTATATAATCGAATTACTGTGAATAAGCTTGATCAAGTATATTGTCCAATGGAACATAATTTGTTTCCAAATTTGAACCAATTGAATGTATAACAATACTGTCATTATTTTCTGATCGAAATCTTTCAAATGGGATCAACTTTTGTATGGCATTTATTCAGTTAGTTTACTCGGTTCAAAATCTAAACGTGGAAACATACTTGAGATTTCACTTAACTATCAGATTGTATTCGACAATTAACTCTCCATCAATCAACCTATTTATTTATGTATTTATTTATTTTCATTTTCGTCCAAGTGGATTACAATTGAAATGGAACATTTTCAAGCTTAATCATATGGACAGTCAAGGGTAATATACAAGATAATGTACCGTATCAAACACAACAAATAAACAAGAAAATAAACATGAATTGAAATAAATGGTAGATGCTATTTTTTATAAATACCTAGCAACTACCAAGTCAAATGCGGAATAAAAACAAGTATGAAATAAATTCACTATACAAAGTACACTAATATTAAAATTAGAAAGTTATAGTCTCAATTGAAAGTAAAAATCAAAAATTAAAAGTTAGAAGTTAAAAGTTATCCTTAACAGGAGAAGAGTTTTAGAAATAAGTTAGATTTAAGTTTGTTATTATTGAGATAAAAATTATAATGAAGAATGATAGAAGAAAATGTGATATGTGACACCAAGTTTGTAAGAAATACAATGCATAAATAAAAGTTTCATTCATTTAATCAAATCAATTGAATGATATGGTATCAAAATCGTTCTTTCACATTTTTAAAATCGAAATAAATCGAATCAAAGATACGGTTTCATTCGTATCTTGGATCCGGGTAGTGGATGACCTATTTTAATGATACAATTAAACATTCGATATGCATCTCAACCTGTCGCGTGTGGCGTGTATTCTTGAATAACAGCGCGAGATATTTATATGTTTGACCATAAAACTGTTAATGCATTACACAAATATGTTTCCCTAATCGAGATTGGTATCAGTCTTGTAATTTCAAGTTTCAACTCAATTCTCCGCAGCGATCATTCAAGTATGAAATATGAACAGTTAGAGCGATCTTTCTTGCATGTGGCCACGTAATTAAATGGAAAAAATGTATATATATATTCATATATATATCTATATCTATATATAAATATATATATATATATATATATATATATATATATATATATATATATATATATATATATATATAATATATATATATATATATATATATATATATATATATATATATATATATATATATAGGCCTTTATATATATATATATATTTTTTTTTTATTTTTTTTTCCATATAGGCCTATATACATATATATATATATATATATATATATATATATATATATATATATATATATATATATATATATATATATATAATCTAATCAAAAATCAAACAAAAGAAGAGAATATTTTTTTCGTTTTATTACTTTATTTTACCTTTGTCGCCTGTTGATTCCAATTTTTAGTCAGAGGGGGGGGTATGAGAATCTGCGACGTATTAAAAGGGAGGTGGTAATAGGTTTTGTGACCAACTGTGACGTGGGAAGGAAGGGGGGGGGGTGGGGGGGTCAAAGTGGCCTTAAAAAACTGTGACATAATTTATGGATGTCCCTAGGGTCGAAATAATTTTTCGGGATGAATTTCACGATAAGAAAACAAAACTACATCTTTGAAAAGCGTTGAAATCTTGATACTAAGACAAGATTGTATGTAATAGCCGAAGTTTCCATAATCATTTAGTTAGTATAGACAACCTTATCTTAATTGACATGTTACCGTATACCTAGTTCACCGAGAAGGTAGGCCTATGAGCTAAATGGAAATAATGCGCAAAATGACCTTGATGTCGTCATGCCGAAAAATCCAAATATTCATTCATAGATTTTATTCTATTAAAAGAAATGTACTTCACCCGTATTATTGTTATTATTATTCTTATTTGTCTGTCTGCTGAATGTATTATTTTATTATTTGTCCATTAGCTAGCTCGCACACAAGGTATTATCCTTACGCGGGCCACACATATAAATGTGTATTACTATTTTGTATTTTGTATCAGGTTTTTCATGTGTTATGTGTGAATAAAATGCATATCAAATTGAAAATTGAATCGAATTTAATTTCATGATGATAACTGTTGGGATCTAAATGATTTTTCGTGATGAATTTCACGACAAGAAAACAAAACTACATCTTTGAAAAGCGTTGAAACCTTGATACTAAGACAAGATTGTATGTAATAACCGAAGTTTCCCTAATCATTTAGTTAGTATATAGACAACCTTATCTTGACATGTTACCGTATACCTAGTTCAGCGAGAAGGTATACAAGCTAGCTAGGTGGAGATTATGCTCATACAGCAAAGTGGACACCACAAAGTAGGCCTATACTCTACACACCCATATATATCCCGGCTAGAGCAGCACCGACAGGCGGGCCATAATCCCGGATTACAGCAAATTACTACTCAATTTATTGTTATTACACTCACACGCGAGATAAATAGATACACGCTAACACAATCTCGTTCGACTCGATTAGTTCGATAACATGCCGGTACCGATTCGATTAGTACTGATTCGATTAGTCGATGTTGCTTCATTCCAAATTGGAACAATCGATACTTATTGCAGTATATATGTGCACACATGAAAAATAAAGTTATTACTCTTGAAAGTTATTACTATGTATACTTGTATACGGTACAGGAGAATATTATTTGTCTATAGCGACTTGAACACAAATGGCACAGTGCTTTTCATCGGACCATCGGTCTACGTCACAACATGAGGACGATGTTGTTGTTGTTGTTGTTGATGTTGTTGTTGTTGTTGTTGTTGTTGTTGATGTTGTTGTTGTTGTTGTTGTTGTTGTTGGTGTTGATGATGTTGTTGTTGTTGTTGTTGTTGCGCGCAGCCTGAACTAATTTAACTCTACACTAATCACACCTCGATTGAATCGACTTATAAAACCAATTTTACTTAAGAGTCAGAATTACCATTGTGGGAGTAGCTATAATAACTGGTAGTTTCACGTTGCTATCACCATGGTTACCCATGCTATATGTTTCCACTAACTCTCAGATAAATACTAACTGGACGTGGTAATACCGGGTCTTTACTAAAGAAACGTCATGAACTAATTGTCATAAAACAATGATTTCAAAAAACGAGATTCACTATTAGTAAAACAGCTACATCTTCCAGAGATATTTGGATGAGCGAAGCGAAGACTCAATTTCGCCATACCCGAAAAAAGGTGATTTTTTTTTTTCTGTTCGCGCTCCATAGGTCGAACGGAAATTCGAAATCAGTTGAAACTTGGCCTAATTATTCCTAATTTCAACCATAGTGAGATAATCCAACTTTTGAAGTATAACCCAATTGTTTGTGTATTCCATATTTACACAGTGTGTGACAAATTGATAATAAATATGAAAAATGAGAAAAGGCATGTGATTATTCTCATGAGAATCGCATATTTATTTACATCTAACTGTATTCGCAAAGCAACGATTCCTGAGTGGCCTTCAATTCTGCACATTCAGCATTTACCTAGCACTTGCAAGGCAAGCACTAGATCATGCCAAGTTCGACGGCAATGTAGAATATGAAGTTATTATTTTATAAATAACAAAAAAAAAGATGAAGGATATAACAAGCCATTCATAGAGCAACAACAACAACAACAACAGCAACAGCAACGCCCCCGTATAGGATTAGATCCTTACCCAGATCTAGCTGTGAATTATTTGCTTCAAAACGTTTCTGTTCATATTTATTTATCTATTTATAGTAAATGGATGCTATTTACAACATATATGTCACACAGATAGGGTGTTCGCACGTAACAAACGACAAACAATCGTTACTATGGCAACACATCGAACTGGTGTACTACCAAATATTCTGATTGGTCAATTCCAACTGGTGCACATTGTTGTCTGTCCCTTTCAACAATGGGTGACGTCACTTAACAGAAGCCTATAGTTACTATAGCAACACAGTGAACTGGTGTACTACCAAATATTCTGATTGGTCAATTCCAACTGGTGCACATTGTTGTCTGTCCCTTTCAACAATGAATGACGTCACTTGACAGAAGCCTATAGTTACTATAGCAACACAGTGAACTGGTGTACTACCAAATATTCTGATTGGTCAATTCCAACTGGTGCACATTGTTGTCTGTCCCTTTCAACAATGGGTGACGTCACTTGACAGAAGCCTATAGTTACCATAGCAATACAGCGAACTGGTGTACTACCAAATATTCTGATTGGTCAATTCCAACTGGTGCACATTGTTGTCTGTCCCTTTCAACAATGGGTGACGTCACTTGACAGAAGCCTATAGTTACTATAGCAACACAGTGAACTGGTGTACTACCAAATATTCTGATTGGTCAATTCCAACTGGTGCACATTGTTGTCTGTCCCTTTCAACAATGAATGACGTCACTTGACAGAAGCCTATAGTTACTATAGCAACACAGTGAACTGGTGTACTACCAAATATTCTGATTGGTCAATTCCAACTGGTGCACATTGTTGTCTGTCCCTTTCAACAATGGGTGACGTCACTTGACAGAAGCCTATAGGGTGTTCGCACGTAACAAACGACAAACAATCGTTACCATAGCAACACATCGTACTGGTGGACTACCAAATATTCTGATTGGTCAATTCCAACTGGTGGACATTGTTGTCTCTCTCTTGCAACAATGGGTGACGTCAGTTGACAGAAGCCTATAGTTACCATAGCAATACATCGTACTGGTGGACTACCAAACATTCTGATTGGTTAATTCCAACTGGTGCACATTGTTGTCTCTCTCCTTCAACAATGGCCAATTCCCAATTTTTCAAGCCCGACATTGTTTCCCTGGCACACTGCAACATTATATCCAAACATTCACACATATACCCTGTATAATACATACTCGTGTTTAACCCTGTAGACGGGTAATTGATTTCAAATGTACATACAATAATTGCAATTGCACTGTGCACGACTGCACGTCGCGAGGTCAATCGTAACTAATGAATTGTACTTTCGACGATCGACGATTTGATTTAATCCATCATTTATTTGTACAGTGTACATGCAGACACAAGGTTATACTTAGTGTGTATGCATCGACACATTGTGTGGAGATTTATTGCATGTACAGTCGGGTGGTTGACATGTGCACTGGGATATTATCTGTTCGGATGCGTGTTTCTGGGAATTATATTCAACAAATTGAGGATGTTAGCTTTTCTGGGGCTTGCATGATTATATATAGGCCTATTGTATAGGCTTCTGTCACCTAAAAAATGGCAAACAATCGTTACCATGGCAATACAGTGAACTGGTGGACTACCAAATATTCTGATTGGTCAATTCCAACTGGTGGACATTGTTGTCTGTCTCTTGCAACAATGGGTGACGTCACTTGACAGAAGCCTATAGTTACCATAGCAATACAGCGAACTGGTGGACTACCAGACATTCTGATTGGTCAATTCCAACTGTTGGACATTGTTGTCTGTCTCTTGCAACAATGGGTGACGCCACTTGACAGAAGCCTATTATTATACTATTTATATTGACCACCTTTATCGTCAACAGTTGACACAAAAAAGAACATAAACACAGGTGCTTTCAAAAGAGTTTGTTAGTTGTTCTATTAAGGCCCGGTATTACCAAGTCCGGTTAGTTTTTATCTGAAAGTTAGTGGAAACAGATATCATGGGTAACCATGGTGATAACAAGAACAAGTTCAAACTGTCAGATAAAGACTATGACTGGACTTGGTACTTCCGGGCCTAAGTTACTTTTTTTTACTATAAT
>OZ023329.1:49251140-49261140 GCA_964007535.1 Brachyptera risi | reverse complement strand
TTGTTGTTCAACATTGTTGTTCAACATTGCTGTTCAACATTGTTGTTCAACATTGTTGTTCAACATTGCTGTTCAACATTGTTGTTCAACATTGCTGTTCAACATTGCTGTTCAACATTGTTGTTCAACATTGTTGTTCAACATTGTTGTTCAACATTGCTGTTCAACATTGTTGTTCAACATTGTTGTTCAACATTGCTGTTCAACATTGTTGTTCAACATTCAACATTGATGTTCAACATTATTCAATATTATTCAACATTGTTGTTCAACATTGTTGTTCAACATTCAACATTGATGTTCAACATTCAACATTGATGTTCAACATTATTCAATATTATTCAACATTGTTGTTCAACATTGTTGTTCAACATTGTTGTTCAACATTGTTGTTCAACATTGTTGTTCAACATTGTTGTTCAACATTGTTGTTCAACATTGTTGTTCAACATTGTTGTTCAACATTGTTGTTCAACATTGTTGTTCAACATTGTTGTTCAACATTGTTGTTCAACATTGTTGTTCAACATTGTTGTTCAACATTGTTGTTCAACATTGTTGTTCAACATTGTTGTTCAACATTGTTGTTCAACATTGTTGTTCAACATTGTTGTTCAACATTGTTGTTCAACATTGTTGTTCAACATTGTTGTTCAACATTGTTGTTCAACATTATTCAACATTCAACATTGTTGTTCAACATTGTTTAACATTGTTGTTCAACATTGTCGTTCAACATTGTTGTTCAACATTGTTGTTCAACATTGTTGTTCAACATTGTTGTTCAACATTGTTGTTCAACATTGTTGTTCAACATTCAACATTGTTGTTCAACATTCAACATTGATGTTCAACATTATTCAATATTATTCAACATTGTTGTTCAACATTGTTGTTCAACATTGTTGTTCAACATTGTTGTTCAACATTGTTGTTCAACATTGTTGTTCAACATTGTTGTTCAACATTATTCAACATTCAACATTGTTGTTCAACATTGTTTAACATTGTTGTTCAACATTGTCGTTCAACATTGTTGTTCAACATTGTTGTTCAACATTGTTGTTCAACATTGTTGTTCAACATTGTCGTTCAACATTGTTGTTCAACATTGTTGTTCAACATTGTTGTTCAACATTATTAAACATCCATCATTCCATTCAACTCCCATATACACTCATCTCTCACCACGCACACTCATTCATCAACGTGACCAACTACCGCGATTTCCATCACCTGGATAATGAAAAGCTACCCGTCCTTGTGTAGGTACATGCATCTGTTAAAAGTGGCCAGTATACAGCATCCAGCTTTTTTTCTCCTCCGTATATTATTCAAAGTATACACTTGAGTGAGGTCAACATTCCCTATACCTAACAGCTACAAACAAAAACAGCGTATAAAACATCACCACACAAAAGCAAAATACCCATCAAAACATTTTTTTTGCATCTAATATTCCAAGCACTGATCTCTTTGCAACTATATTCGGAATTTGGATTATTGCCAACGCGAAGAACACAAAAAGAAGCACACTTCTGAAGACTTGGTTAGATTTAACATGTATTCCTACTGCCAACCTGACCAATGTGTATATTTCGTAAAGTGCTCGCCGCATAGAAAAGTAACGCTTCTTCTCGTTTTGTATTATATGTGTGTATGGGTCGTTGGTGAGATGGGGGGAGGGGGGGGGGTAAGGGGGGTAAGGGGGAACGTTGGGAGAGGCTTCCTTTTCAAATATGACTGTGGGTGCAATAATGGCCTATATCCATCTCTGTGCGGCTTTGTGCGGTTTTCACCCGCTGGAGAGAGGGTGGGGGGTTGATGGGGGGGGGGGGGGGAAGGAAACGAAGCAGTGATAATGTCAAAGAAGAGCGCAGTTTTTAGCACCCCCTAAAGGTTCTAGACCTAAAGCCTACGGGTACATAGAGAGCAAAGCAATTTCATGTATGCATGCAAGAACTTATATATATATATTATCAACGTCGTCGGAACATGAGAATTGTGTTTGTTAAATGACGCGTTAACGGGATGAAAACGGGGGAGGGATTTTTTTTTTTTATTTTCATATCGGAAACATGATTGATGAACTCTCGGATCTGTGTTCGCCTCGCGTACGTTTCGACGTGCGTATAGATCCATTGAGACGCGTATAGGCTTAAGAGGCCTCTTTATACATGTTGCCTACCGGCTTGATTGCAGACGTTCGGGGCCCAAGTTGGCAACGGAAAACCAATCATCGTATTGACTTACAGTTTACGGTTAGATGATCACCAGTATTCAATACGTGCTCGTACGAAGAGCTTCAATTCGTGGTATGTTTTTAACACCTACAAAATAATTGTCAAAAATCAACATGTTTTCATCTGTTTTTCATTGTTTTCACGATTATTTTAGAGTACTCTAAAAGAGAATTGTGGTTTTTGGTGAACGTAGAGGCACAGATATACTCATTGTTGTTTTATTACGAAAAGAATTATACTGATTGGTCCCACCGTTTACCCACCATGTTGAGAGCTAAAGGCCTGTATTGACGCTTTTTGTCCTGTTTTGTTATTATTATTATTATTATTATTATTTAACTCTTGCAAATGCACATAAATGCGCGGTGGCAAGTTCCCTACCCTAGTTCCTACCTAGTTCGCTCCCTGCAGGTTTTACTCATGAGTTGTGCGATGTAAAGTAGCCTCTTAAGCCTCTCTTTGATAGAGTGGAGATATCCACTGCTATGATGTGTATATAAAGACATTATTCTCTCTGTTGATGACTCCAGTTGGACGGATCGAGATACGAACCTGGATCTGTTTGAAGTTGATTTATCTGCCTTGACGAGCCGACCCCACCGAGGGGTTGTTTATGGGGGCTCGAACGAGACGCGGATGATTGACAGATGGCAAATCACATTCCCTGACTGATCGATACCTTGAACCACATCCGACGCTGTTCTTCTACAATATTTTCATATACACGTGTATATATTTTGTTTTTCATATGTATATAAATATATAAATGAATATTCTGTTCTCCATATCTATATGCATATGAAACAACTTGAAAATAAAAAAAAATAAAAAAAATAAAAATATATATAGGCCTATATATATATATATATATATATATATATATATATATATATATATATATTTTATATATATATTTATACATATATATATATATATATATATATATATATATATATATATATATATATATATATATATATATATATATATATGTATATTATATATATATATATATATATATATAGATATTTATACATACATATATATATATATATATATATATATATATATATATATATATATATATATATATATATATATATATATATATATATATATATATATATATATATATATATATATATATAGATATATATATATAGAGATATTTATACATACATATATATATATATATATATATATATATATATATATATATATATATATATATATATATATATATATATATATATATATATATATATATATATATATATATATATATATAGATCTTATATGATTTGGTAGACGTTCCGCAGTGTTATTTGCATTCTGAAACTTGAAACTTCACAAAACTTGACTTTTCCTCCCTTAATTAAATACATCACTGCTAATAATAATGTACACTCCCATTTATGTTTCTTGTTTCTAAAATTCTCTTGGCTCACTTCATTTATCTGCAAGCTGAAGTGAAAGAAACTTTCTTCTTTCCGTGAAAAGTTAATATTTGTACAGGAAAATTCCAAACTTTTACTCATAATAAAAAGAAGAGCTATAGGATATTACTTGGCGGGTGGGAAACTGAGACATCCGAAGAGCGTATACCGGAATAAAATCGGCTCGGTTGGGTGATCACTTCTCTTTGGTGTGAGTGTGTGACACGGGTTCGGGTGTCTAGCCTTACCTGAACCCTGAACGCTTTCGATTGAAAAGTATCCTGAAGACCGTGTCACACGACCAAGTTGACTATTATTCCGATATACGCTCGTCAGGGCCACCAGAAAACTGTGCAAAGCGAGATTGACGTGAAATCCACCTACATTAAGAACTTGATTGAATTTTTATAAAAATCCTGAAAAATATTAATAAATATTAATATTATATTATTAATATTATATTATATTATATATTATATTTATAATAATATTATTGTTCATCATTACTGTTACCTTCTTTGTATACTGTTCATTACTTTTAAAATTAATTGCTCCTATATTTAAGTATTGAACTTCAAGTATTTATTTGTATCTGTTTTTTTGTGCCCTTCAAGAGGCCTATAACAATGCATGTATACAATGTAATTCTGTAACAGAATAAAATGAATTTTGAATTTGAATTTGAATTTATATTGTCCAATTATGATGACATAGAATATTCATTGTTATTTGTTATACGAATAGCTATCAATATTTTCAGTATTTATTCTTCGATATTTGTTTTTTCTTGAGTATATTTTTCTGGACAATTCTTATACGATATTTGATGAATGGGAGATAAAGGTCATTCATATACCACCTATATAACCATACACATCCACACCGGGAATTACGTAACATATTCAGATTATCTCAGATTAAAGCTATCTGAATCAGCGACTCATGCTAATACCAATGCAGATTCTCTCCAGAGCCAATTAAAACACGAGGGTGAACTGTTGGCTCTTAAGGGGAGGGGGATGGAGGGGGGGAAACACTGAAAATCCTAAATTCTACATTTTACACCCTATAGAGTTGATTTTTTTCATTGTGGTCCCACATAACTACCAGAAAAATATGAAAAATGTGAAGTCACATTTTTTCTCCAACTTTTTGTTTTTAATTGAAACCTATATTTTGTCAATGGTCACGGAGACACTTTTTTTGTGTGAAACGGCTCGAGAAAAAAGGTTTTGAAAAATCTCATAGTCTTTACGAAAGTGCATTCGACAAAGTTATGCATTGGTGTCACTTCGAACATTTTTTTTGTACGAATGACAAATTCATCTATTTCACAATTTTTTTGGAAGTTTTTAACTTTTTTTCTTTTTCAAAAATTATTTTGTTCATGGTATTCTCTAGATATACTGTTGATAATGCATAACTTTGTTCATAATCTAGTTCATGAAGTATACAAAAAGAATTGTGCAATTCCATCCGGTAGAATAGATTTAATTCACTTCTCCATCCCAAAATACCGTTGAGAAAAAATATGCCGAGAAAACAGCCACCAAACATTCAACTGTATTCCGTTCTGAAGCTAATTTGGTTCTACACTATATGATTAAAAGTTGAATATGAAATTCACCAGTGGATTAATTCACATTATTTCTTCAGTAGCCCAAAAAAGAGATATGAAATAAATTGATCATAAAAAAAAATGGTAAATTCCAACAAATGGACATATTTTCAGTGTCCCCCAGTGTTTTCAGTTTTGTCCCCCTCTAAGTTATGCGTGGTGTGTATAGTTCAAAGTGTATTGTGAATGTAATTATTGTTATACTCGATATTTACTTGATTGAGTAGTGAGAAAAAACATGTCTTCCGATTTGCACGAGACATCGTCTAATTAGAAGTCTTCAAGTTCAACGTAGACATAAGAGATACTCCACGAAATAAAACGTGTGCCTACACTTGTATTTGCAATCTGTTCTTATGAATGGAAAGTTTATGATGTATATATATATATATATATACATATATATATATATATATATATATATATATATATATATATATATATATATATATATATATATATATATATATATATATATATATATATATATATATATAATTCGAACTATACTGTGAATGCGTATTGTAATTCATACATAAGAGTGATGTAATTTGTACTGCGTTGACAGCATAATTTTAGTAGTAGTTTCTTTGAATTGACACGTTTGCTTGATTTGTATTTAATATGTATGTTCCACAGATGAGCCTCTGGCTTCGTGGGAATTATTTATGGTGTCAATTATGAAAAATTTCAAATCAGAAAAAAAAAAAAAATTAAAAGTATATAGCTGGTTACACAGTTCTGAATCGCTGTTTGCCTATCCATTGGTACTCATATTCATTTTTTTATTTTCTCCATATGTTGTTATTCTATTTTTATTTGGGATATTATATATTAGGCCTATCAATGAGAAAAAAACATGTTAAAATTGAAATTGAAATTAAATTGACCGATGTAGATCGTCCGCCCTCGTGATGTCACAAAATATTAAAACCAATCAAGTGGACAGTGGAGCAGGGTAAAATAGGGAAATAACCAATCAAGGTATCTAAAATTTCCCCTGCTTCGTATAAGTCACGCCCATCTACATTGGTCAATTGATAGCTTTAATCCGAGCAATTGCAACTCTCAATAGGCGTGGCTTCACCAGTTGGCCAGTTGGATCTATATCATTCGTGGTCATTTGAAGATACCCCGATTGGATATTTGAATGTCACCACAGTTCCAACAGCTCTGTTGATTGGACGGTATGATTTGTGACGTCATGGGGGCGGAGACTGCGAGTCGTCAAATTGGTACCAACACAATAATTGAATTACAATTCAAAATACACTAACATCCATCGGAAGCGTTGAATATTAAAAAAAACGCAGCAATTTTTCCTACAATTACAAATATTTTTTCAATTTATCAAGTTGGTAGATGACCTTCTGTTGTTGTGACTACGCAAACAAACTCAGACTGTCATACCAAGTATTGCGCTTAATTAGTCCACGTTATTTGGATAGGAAATGCCAACGTTTGAACACAAAAAACGCCAATTAAAGCCTTTGGCTTGATACATATTGTGCAGAACCGGATCGGGTTATCACTGATCTGGGAGTTTTTTAGTTTCATGTGGACCTTTAAGTCTCGTGCAGCGAGATGCTACGGGCTCGTTTCTCACAGAATGTCTTGAGAAATCGTGAACATCCGCATATTATCAGTACATAAAATTAGGATCGTTGCCTTCGATTGCCCATAAAAACCTTCATCTTATCATCCCATTATCTCATTAATCATTCATCCGACGCCAATAGATCTCAGTAATCATTACAGTGCGTCGTTAAAACCAATATAAAATAGCATGAATATATATATATATATATATATATATATATATATATATATATATATATATATATATACATATATATATATATATATATATATATATATATATATATATATATATATATATATATATATATATATATATATAATAATGATATATTTAATAGGAAGATTAAAGTCGTGTATGAAATTGTGAAATATTTTTAATATCTCTACGTTTCAACCATTATGTTATGGCCTTTTTTAAGAGAATTATTGAACTGAATAATATGACAAAAATTGTAATCGATTATTTCTTAACATATGCACTTGGATACCACTACGTTTTTAACAGAGTCAATATATGGATGGAACCCTGGCTCATTAAACACAAATACGAAAATTGTTCGAATATCAGTGAAAAAATATAGAAGCGAGCATAAAAATAGTGAGATTAAAAATAAAAATATAAATACAAATAAAAATAAAAATAAAAAATAATAAAAATAAAAATAAAAAGTGGCTGACTCGATACAAGACTTTTCGATTCATCTTGGCCGCAGATCGTAGGAATATCTTTTTGGTCCTCTTGTTTCGGTATCTTCATTTACTTGTTGAGGGGCACTGCACTCGAGTTGTGGCCTTCTTCCCATTCTTTTCAAAGATGCGATATATATATATATATATATATGTATATATATTTATATATATTCATATATTTATATATATGTATATATATATATATATATATATATATATATATATATATATATATATATATATATATATATATATATATATATATATATATATATATATATACATATATAAAAAACAGCAGTTATGAAAGTGAAAGAAAAGTATAGAGTAAAAAAAGTAAGAAAAGTATAAAAAATAATCAAACTTCACATTCATATGAAATTAAAACGACAATTTGACCAAGTGTTCCATGTGGCAGTTTTAATGTTGTCGCTGGTAGGTTGGCATCCCTACTCTCCGTCCAGCCTCCAGCTAAGTGTGTGGTTTTCAAAGATTGGCAACTCGATATTAAGATATTTGTTACTTGGGTCGTTGTTGTCGGCAACCGCCGAAATGTCCGTCTCGTCTTTCACATTGGGAAAGGGTAAGAGGGTTGTCGAGATGGGGGTGGGTGGGGGGGAGGGTGCACGTCTCTTTGTTGGCAAAGGAGAAATCTCCAACACCCCCTCGCACCGTAAATACCGTCCTACTACCCTTCAGGAAGATATCGAACTGGAACGGTCAAAGTCAGAATCGCTTGTCGAAGTCAAAGGCTGGATACGGAATACTCAATATCAAGTTAAATATGAGCTCACGTGTGTCATTAGTCAATTATAATTTGTATTTATATATTCACAACTTGGGAAATACCAATTTACAGAGGCTAATATTTCCGGTGGTTGGATGTTGAACTAACTACGTAAGTATAACCTAAATAACCTGAGTATAAAAAAGATAATAGAAAATAGAAAATTGAGTTAGTAAAAAAAGGATGAGTGAAGAAAATTAAATTAAATTATACTGAGAGTGTTGAAAGTAAGACGTTAAGTTGTCCCATGGTTGAAATTGACTTCATCTGCTCTCGTGGAAGGCTGTTCCATTGACGTACGGCTCGACCCAAAATGGAGTACCTGCCAATGTTGGAATTATACCGCTTGAGGTTCAGTTTTCCAACATAATGTATATACAATTTGGTAATTTGAAATAATAATAGACCATTTCCGAAAAGAATGAGCCATCTAGCGGCGATCTTTTGAACTAGAACGGGACGTTATTACCCGAGTTCGAAAGTCCTATGCTGCCAATGCTATTTAGCACGTTTGATTTATATCATTGTGCGTTACAGTGAACGTATCAAGTTATAATATGATAGTAGTTCCAACATTTATGTGTTTACTATATACTGAGAGATTTTCACACTGTCATAGAGAGTAAAATGAGAGATAATGCAAGTTCTATATCTTGGTGTTTTGCCTTTAACCCTGTGGATAAGCGGGCTGACTTTTTGGACAGTACTAACACTCCCAGAATACAATACCAGCGATCTCGGCTGCTATGAGGCGTGACGCGCCTGCGCATTGAATTATGAAAATGGTATATTCCCCAATATACAAATGACAGAATTGTTCATTATTGCCATGAACTTTTTTCTGTCTTTTTTCGTAGCTCAAGTCAAAGTCAGAATGTGGAACACTCAATATCAAGTTTAATATGAGCTCACTTGTCATTATTGAATAACAAAAATGTACTTTACATACAATTTGGTAATTTGAAATTAACTTTTCACCAATAAAAATTACTGAATTGTTAATTATATCAATGGACTTTTATTTTTGTTTCTAATTTCTTTCCGCTTTTTTCTCGGCTCAGTCAGCTGAGGCACCGCTTCAGAGACTAAAGTCCTCGTTGGGCGTGAGTTTGAGTCCCGCATTATGCATAAATAACTTTATTTTATAAACGTCCTCTCACCACGTATCATCACTTCATGTCACTTGGTTCATTCGTACCCCCGTATAACCTAGTCGTTGGTGGGGTCGTTAAGTGAACAATAACCAATCAATTAGATTATTCTCAACTTTTTCTTAGCGGCGCCTCGTCCGAAAGATCTTACATGCAGTATTATATATATTGACAACTTATCCTTTTCTGCGGTTTACTTTCCGGGGCAGGAACGTCATGAGTTGGAAGCTAACCCGTGTCTAAGATGTAAATGAACCGTGTGAGGAGGCAGTTCGATATTCAAATGTATTACAGCACAATGGAGTGTATGGCAAACGCATGATCTCGTGGTCAATTTTCCGCCCATCACTAAACTCAAAATTGACTCAGTGAAACTAAATACAAAAAAACATCTTCCCACACAGAAAAAAAACTATAGTCGTGTTCACGGAAGAAGAGGATTTGTCACACAAAGATCACTGTTATATATGTTT
>OZ023329.1:49233640-49248640 GCA_964007535.1 Brachyptera risi | reverse complement strand
AATTCATATTTTATGTATGGAAGGCTAGATACGTCCAATCAGGACGGTTTGGTTCATGAACAGAAAAAATCAACGTGAATTATAACGGGATAACCGGAACTTTTTTTTTTTTCTATACATGAAAATATGGTAATTGTATAATTAATGTTGTAAAATATCACATCATTTTATAATGCTTGAGTGAACCAACAAAACAAACGAGTTAATGTTATTATTTCCATCCGTTTTTGAGTACTCCGGTTGAGCAATGTATCAATGCATTGTTGAATGAGCGAAGCGAAGACTCAATTTCAATATACCGGACAAAAAAGTTCTTTTTTTTTCTCGCTCCACAGGTCAAACAAAAATTCGAAATCAGTTGAAACTTGGCATACACAAGTGTCCTTATCTCATTCGATACTGTATAGTATTGAGGCGCAATCGGTTGAACCACTTAGGAGAAAGCTCATTTCAAAGTTTTCGAAAATCCCATAAGAATAACTCGGAGGAAAAATTCCGTGAAAAATATTTTTTTCGAGAGAATTCAAATTTACATTGAATATCAATATAATAATTTCACACATTAATCCGAAGTTTCATTCGAATCAGATCAGCCGTTTTGATGTGAAAAATATATAATCTAATTTTTTTAAATCACTCGAAGCTATTAGGATACCAATCAAATCCAAGCCACAGGTGTCACCATTCAATCGGAAACGTTTAAAACAAAGCCTTCTTTATTATTATATAAATGAATTAGGAAATATGAGGGCAGTGTCCGCAGTGACGTAATTGTTTGAATCTCAAGGTGGATATATATATATATATATATATATATATATATATATATATATATATATATATATATAAATATATATATATATATATATATATATATATATATATATATATATATATATATATATAAACCAATCCAAAGATATGTTGATATATTGTTCCATCTCATCCATCAACGCGGAAACATATAACGCGTTTTCTTGGTATGGTCTCAGGATTGTTTCCTGATTTATGACCTTGAATATCACAAATCGATTTTTGTCATTACATTCACCATCTTTCATCCACAGTCTTATTTGGGGAACAATGATTTTGTATCAAGTGTTGACGTAATTTAAAAAATTTTTTTTTTTTCACGAATCCATACCATGTTCATCGATTGGTACGCATAGATTTTGATCTGATTTGTATGTTTCCCCCCCCCTCCTCCCTCCTCCCTCCCCCTCGCGTGTCTGTGACACGATAGCGATCGTCGCCTAACACCGTTCGGATGTATTCATTGACTTTTCAATTACACACACTTGCGTGCGGGTTTATACAGCCACATGGAAAAACTTCCACTGCTTGATCTCGGTCAGGGTTCACAGCAGATGAAGGTTACGATTGACCGTCTCCCTTATCACACAGCACTACCGCACGGCTGGTTCGCGCCTTCGTATCCCGTGAGGCGTGAATGCACAAGTGGTCACTGAAAATGAAGGCGCGAATCACCCGTGCGTTAGGGGTGTGTAAAGAAGGAATGATCGCTCGAAACCTTCTATTTTCTTATACACAAATGTATATATATAATCGCTTATATAATATTTATACTGGGTTTAACGACGCTCTATAATGATAACTGAGATCTATTGGCGTCGAATGAATGATTAATGAGATGATGGGATGATGAGATGAAGGTTTCTTAGGTAATGGGAAGGACAGTAGGAAGGAAGCGGCCGTGGCCTATACTGTATAGGAAGTAACCCATCATTAGCCTATATTGACTCAAGAGGAAAACCACAAAAAAAAACTGTAAGGATGGACAGTGCCGGGTCCGATATGCCCCTTCACCTCCCGGTCCACACGAAGCGAGCGCGTGAACCACTGCGCTGCATGTGCCGGTGTAATTGCTTGTTTTTTGTTCATTATTATTGTTGTTTGGGGATTCAGCTCGCTCTGGAAGATACACGAGAATCAATTAGAACTAAATTTGGTAAATTCAGCCGTTTTTTGCTCGTGCTGTAGGATTAGAGTTTAGAGCGCAACAGCGATGTATGGAACAATTCCCATACCACCCCCTCCCCTCCCACCCCCTCCCCTCCCCTCCCACCCCCAACAACACCACCGCCTCTTGCATAACAACAATCAACAATCAGACGGCTAGATTTATTGAAATTTGAAAGGTTATCGCAGGGGATGATCCAGTTTTTCAAACTCTTAATTTATACTGTTTGTTTTTTTGTTTATATGGTAAACGCGGTTCTCAAATATTAATTCTAGTAACTAGTTTGGAGGCTTAGTTTAGGTGATGTTGAGAGTTGGTTATTGACTGTTTTCTGATGGTTACCATGGTCACCGGGTTTGTGACTGCACACACTTCATAATTCACTGCCATCTAGAAATCAATTTTATTATCATTATTATCATATTGCTCGTATATATATATATATAAATATATATATATATATATATATATATATATATATATATATATATATATATATATATATATATATATATATGAATATATACATATATATATATATATAAATATATATATATATAAATATATATATATATAAATATATATATATATATATATATATATATATATACACACATATATATATATATATATATATATATATATATATATATATATATATATTTATATATATATATATATATATATATATATATATATATATATATATATATATATATATATATGATATTAATATGTATGGAAGTATGCGGAAATCAGTAGCAATAATGTACGAGCCATAATGGTGTAAAAGTGGTGCTCAACTTTTAAATGGGTTGACCCAATTCGTGTCCCGCGAGATTGTGCGAGGTTGTGTAATTTACCTTCCTTTTCAATTATTTCCATTGTAGTTTATAGACCCGTGTGGGGCTAATCTGTTCAGAGAATAAGCCCCCTTCAGTCGTTTGAAATGATGTGAAGACGGGGGGGGAGAGGGGGGGAGGGGGGGGGATGAAAACACACACGAAGGAATAATCGCATATTATTCACACTAAAGTCTACCCATCGTATGGTCAGTATATATAGAGTCAGAAAGCAATTTTGAAAATAATTCCACACTGGGGAAATATACGTTGGATTCCATTGAACGAGTACATTCTTGAATAGAAATGGCTTCAGAAATATACTATCACATTTTTCTCGTCAAAATAAAAGCGCTTGAATGGAATATCAAGTTGCTATTTCAATCTTATTTTTGTGAAAAATCACATTTCTTATCTCTCATTTTCATACGAACAGCACATTTCAATGGAATTAGGTGTTTTAGTTCGGGAATTATTGTTATCGTGCTCTGAGTCCTTATTTGTCCTCGAAAGTATCTACTTAAGAATGTCTACTTTTAATAGTATATCTATCTACGTAAGTATGTGTACCTTGATGGTAGCTATACACTTAAGTATATTCACCCTAATGGTAGCTATACACTTAAGTATATTGGGGTGGTAAGATCGCCCTTGTGGTGCCCCGTCCAAACGATCCTATCTTTCATCCATAGCCTTAATTGGGGAACAATGATTTTGTATCAAGTTTCGATGTTATTAAAAAAAAAAAAAAAATATTCACCCTAATGGTAGCTATACACTTAAGTATATTCACCCTAATGGATGCTAATACTACTACAATACTTTTCTCCGAGTTTCTCATGTAAACACTCGTATCTATAGGGCTGTATCAGAGTCGATAAAGTAACATGGCTTGAAGGTACAGAAAATAAAACTACTTTATCGACTCTGGCTGTACTATTGTATTGTTTTCTTTTATTTTTTAGCATATATCTGCTATTTACATACATTTTTACATAGTTCACATATTTTAGCCAATCACAATAATTTAATAGTACAAAATGATCATAACATGAGGTTACAATTAGTACTGATACTAAAATTGGATTGGATTAAAAATTTGATAAAAATTTGATTTATCATAATTTCATTCACTCATTCATTATATCCCAGAAACCACATTTTTCATAATGTTTTGGAATAAGCATCCATCTTTGATTAATTTACAACACTCCATTCTAAATTTCGATGCATTGTTTACATTTCTGATTTCACAAGGAATTCTGTTGAAAACCTTCATCCCTTTATGGAATAGAATTTTCTTCCATACATGAATATTTTTTATTTACAAATATACTTTTGATTATTTCTTAGATCATATCTATTATTAATTTGCTAATTATCCCTAATTCTGTTACATAGATAGTTGGGAAGAAGGCCTCTTGTGATTTTGTAGATTAATGCGAGGGTATTGAGTGTTATTCTCTGTTCTACATTCAACCAGTACTGCTTTGCACATCTTTGTAATAGATGTATCTTTTCTTGCTCTCAAAATAATCCTCATTGCCTTATTCTGTAATTTCTGCAAACTTTCAATCTTGTTCTTATTCAGTGAAAATAAAACAGAGCTACAATAATCAATACGTGAAAGAAAAAATCCAGCAAGTTCGGTGAAATCTCCTTACCCATCTTCAAGTACACTTCTATTGGAGCATTGCCAACTTCAGAGCTTGCACACGGCCTCTGTACTTGCCACCATATACGTTACCTCCGGTGAGCACATTATTATTTAACTAGGCAAACGCGTTATGTGTTTCCGCGTTGATGGATGAGCTGGAACATATCGACTTATCTTTGGATTGGTTATTATATATATGTATACACCTTGAGATCCAAACCATTACATCACTGCCATCTTATTTTCCATTAATAATTTATATGATAATAAAGAAGGCTTTGTTTTAATCGTTTACAATCAAGTGGTGACACTTGTTGCTTTGATTTAATAGGTATCTTAATAGCTTTGAATAGTTAACACAAATAACATTATATATTTTTTTACATCGAAACGGCTGATCCGATTTGAGTAAAAGTTCGGAATAATGTGTATCATTATCAGATTGAAATTCTCTGAGAATTTGAATCCTCTCAGATGAAATATTTTTCACGAATGTTTTCCTCTGGCTTATTCTAATGGGATTTTTGAAAACTTTGGAATGAGTTTTCTCAGAAGTTGTTCAACCGATCGTGCCTCAAAACTATACAGCATCAAGTCAGATAGGGGTTCATGTGTGTGCCAAGTTTCAACTGATTTTGAATTTTTGTCTGACCTGTGGAGCGCGAACAAAAAAAAAAAAAAAAAAAACAGACACTTTTTTTTTGGTATAGTGTAATTGAGTCTTCGCTTCGCTCATCCAATTAATTCTTGAAGCGCCAATTAGAAAATGTGTTTCATCATTTTTAATAGAACAAATAAACTAGGTTATACCGGTACACTTGTTTTTTATAATTTGCCACTTTAAACAATCTTTCAAAACATGAAGAAAAGTAATAACATTGGAAATTTATAACAATTTTTCGATGTTGGTGAAAGAAAAATGCTGGAACAGTGAAAGGGGAATAGTGTGAAGAGAAGAGTTGGAAGGTTGAGAGAACGATGGAAGAAGAGCCGCAACAAGTGGTAGCTGAGGGAGATGAGAAGACAGAAAAGTGGAGGGAAACAGAAGATGAAGGTGGTGAGAAGACAGGGAGATAGAGAGAGATAGAGAAAGAGAGAGAGAGAGAGAGAGAGAGGGGGATATATATATATATATATATATATATATATATATATATATATATATATATATATATATATATATATATATATATATAAATATAAATATATATATATATATATATATATATATATTTTTTTTTTTTTTTTTTTTTGAAACTTCCACGAATTATAATTGATGAATCCATTATAGTTTTAGGGTATAATCGTGTTAAATTGAGTACAAAGTATAGATGTTGGATACTTTTTTTATTTTCTACTCGACGCGTTTCGACGGTCTAATCACCGTCTTCAAGAGATGTCTATTCTACAAAACAATCACATTATTTATTATTTATTCATAGAATAGACATCTCTTGGAAAAGACGGTGATAAGACCGTCGAAACGCGTCGAGTAGAAAATAAAAAAAGTATCTAGCATCTATACTTTGTACTCAATTCAACACGATTATACCCTAAAACTATAATGGATTCATATATATATATATATATATATATATATATATATATATATATATATATATATATATATATATATATATATATATATATATATATATATATATATATAAATATATATATATATATAAATATATATATATATATATATATATATATATATATATATATATATATATGAATAATATATAATACATAGCCTACAGGAAAATGACCCAAACCAATGAGAAAATAAAATATCAAAACAGAGACGCGAGCTCGTATTGTTTCAAGACCGAGAAAAGACGAGTGAGAAACGAAACAAAAGATGTGCTCTAATCCCCTTCTGTCTGTCTCTCTCTCTCTCTCTCTCTCTCTCTCTCTCTCTCTCTCTCTCTCTCTCTCTCTCTCTCTCTCTCTCTCTCTCTCTCTCTCTCTCTCTCTCTCTCTCTCTCTCTCTCTCTCTCTCTCTCTCTCTCTCTCTCTCTCTTCTCCCGTATCCTATTTTCCCCGAGGCAAAACTAATATTCTTCCCCCTTGTTCCGAAAAGTAATCCAGTTTTGCCAGAGTTTGACGAAAACTGGAAGACATTCGCGCGAGTGTAATGAGATTTAAGGCAACTGCCAGAGTCACTTCAAGAGGTCACGAAGAAGAGACAGGTTATTATAGTGGATTTAATATAAGATGACCTTGTCAACGGATAATGCAATAATCGCTATTGTAGTCAATAGCAACCTGCCAGCACTGAATAGGCTCGACTATATATCATGTTTGAGGTAACTATTGAGGTTAACTTTGTTGTACAAAGTTTATTAGATGAGCGTAAGTGAAGATTCCATCCCACTCTTATAGGGATTTGTCTGTTTTTTTTTTATTTTTTATTCTTCTTTTGTGGGCACTGCACAGGTTGCATGGGTTGACTAATCGACATGAAACTTTTTCTATACACGCAAACTTATCGAACTTAGAACAGTACAGTTTTGTATATGAATAAGTTCGAACAATTTTGAGAAATATCATCTCAAAATTTCTAAAAACCCCATAAGATCAGGCTGGGCAAGAAAATTTGAGAAATAAAATCTCTTCAAATGGAATGAAATTTTCTGTGAATGTGTATACATGAATAATACACATTATCATCTTGTATTCAATTCGAATCAGCCGTTTTGATCAAATTATCTGTTTTTATTCATGAAATATTATTATGGAAATTGAAGCAGATTCAGGTTGCCGAGATTCACTGCTTTCTAGATTCGATATTTGCACAACAAAGAAGTCTTCTGTATATGCATCAAAGTGTGTAGAATACCAGAGTTGATGAAGTAGCAAGGGTAAAACTATTTTAACGACTATTTTACCTGATCTGATCATGAGTTATAGCGTGTACAAAAAAGTTCCGTGTCGATCAGTCAAACCATGCGACCTCTGGAGTGCCTACAAAAAAAAAAAAAAAAAAAAAAAAAACACAGACAAAGGTCTATAAGAGTGGAATGGAGACTTCGCATACGCTCATCCAATTATATTATTGTGTACCAATGGGCATATTACAAATGGATAATTGTAAATGTGGTTAGGGCTCAGGTAAGATTGAACACCCAAACCCACGTCACACAACCGAAACGACTTTATTCCAGTATATGCTCTTCCTTCTCTATCGAATACGTTCATCATACACCGAGTCTACGGTTTTCGATCCAGTTATACGTATTACGTTAAACGGAGACAGTGAACCACGGGATTCCTTGAATCGATTACAGGGCTAATCGCATGAGGGATATCGAAAGTCGATGTCGACCACTCGACAAAATTTCACATCCCCCCCCCCCACCCTCCCCCCCACACCCCTGTGCCGTAGACTATTTGCTTCACACGATAACAGTTTTATGATAAGTTTTATGGTGAAGACATCGTCTTTTGTTGGCTCGACTGACGATTCGAACGAGTTAAAACAAAGTTGTTCAGAAATTAGAACATTTCCACAGTCTAATGGTTCGAACGCAATCCGACTACAGTTCGAGTATATACGAGTTGATGTAATGGAAGTGCAAGATTCGAGTGTTTTTTTTCGTTTTGTTTTGGTTATCGTGACATCAAATTACTTTTGTGAATTTCAACAAAATGGTAAGTATGAAACTGTTACACTTGTATATAAACTTGTACATTTACGAACATATTCAATTATTCAATTTCCAAATCATTTTATTCTTTTTTTTTATTGGGTTTTTAACGACGCACTGTAATGATTACTAAGATCTATTGACGTCGGATGAATGATTAATGAGATGATGGGATGATGAGATGAAGGTTTTTATGGGTATTGGGAAAGATAGTGGGAAGGAAGCGGTCGTGGCTTATATTGTAGGAACCATCCCGGCATTAGCCTAGACTACAGAGGGAAACCACGAAAAATCCCTGTAAAGATGGACGGTGGCGGGGATCGAACCGGGTCCGATATGTCCCTTCACCTCCCGGGTCACGAAGCAAGTGAGCTAACCACTCAGCTACTGTGCCGGTCCTAAATATATACATACATAGGGAGATCGAACACAAATATATAAATGGAATAGTAATGATAGTATATAGTTATGAAGAATTAATATCAGGATTCTAAACAATGAAAGAAATGGCATCAAGTGTATGGACATAACAATAGTATTTTTATATATTCATTACTCATATAAATTTTGCCATCATTTCGAATGAAATTATTTTGAATTATTTCAAGTTTCAACACATAACTCTCTATAGGCCTAGAACCACTGACGTAATTCTGCACTACCAATGATGAAATGAATGAATTTTCCAAATTTGCCGTGAAGTTACAAATCAATTAACTCTCATCATAACTGTAATATTATGAATCCAATTGTAATAACAATTGAATGAAAGATTTGAGGTTATTAGCCATGATTTGAATACATTCAAGTAGCAATAACCATATCGGTTAAAGAACCATCTTGAATTGTTTTCATCGTTTTTTATGCTTGTCTGAATTATGAAAACATTGAATGTCAAAAAGTAATAGAATTTCAAACCATGACAAACGAAGATAATTTTGTTATCACGTGATAACAATGAAGTGATTGATGGGCGGTTGAAATCGCTCTTCCCCCAAAAAAATATGTTCTGAAGGCTATAGGTCATATATCCTCCAAAAATGAATTGATGTAGGGTTCCAAAATATTTCACAACTCGAGGACAACAGCTACCAATAGGCCTATAATATATATATATATATATATATATATATATATATATATATATATATATATATATATATATATATATATATATATATATATATACATATATATATATTTATATATATATATATATATATATATATATATATATATATATATATATATATATGAATATATATATATATATATATATATATATATATATATATATATATATATATATATATATATGAATATATTCATACTTTTTTGGAACTCTTTCGAAAATATAATTCATATGCATTTGTTTGGTAATCTTCATAAAATATAGAGATTTTTCTCATTTTCTGAACCGACCATAACTTGCTGTTTGCACTGTGACGTTTCAACACCAGCGGTGCATGTGATTTACTTCCATATTCGACATTTCATTCCTCGACTCTCCCATTCTCTGCCACAAGATGGCCGTCAATGTCGTCAATTACCACGTGACCGCGTTCATTCTCATCTTCAACGAATATATGCGAATATTGCATTTTGAACTAGGACATTGTCTTCAATCTCGGTGTACATCGAGTACATCGCGCTTGCAACCTTCAGACTAAAGCTATGTTCACATGATAATTTTTTTTCATATTTTATATATGTATATATATATATATATATATATATATATATATATATATATATATATATATATATATATATATATATATTTATATTTATATATATATATATATATATATATATATATATATATATATATATATATATATATATATATATATATATATCGGGTATTAACGACGCTCCATAATGATAACTAAGATCCATTGGCGTCGAATGAATAATTGATGAGATGGTGAGAGGAAGGTGTTTGTGGATAGTGGGAAGGAAGCGGTCGTGACCTATATTGTAAGAACCATCCCAACATTTTCCTAGACTATAGAGGGAAACCACTAGAAACTCCTGTAGAGATGGGCGGTGGCGGGGATCCAGGTCCGATATGCCCCTTCACCTCCCGGACCACATGAAGCGAGTGCGTTGACCACTCAGCCGCATGTGCCGGTAAGCAATTTGTTGACATACCATCCGTCGAAATATCGGCCGACGGCAAATTTCCATCTATCAAGAGCAAGGAAAAGCATCGTCGGAGAAAATTATTTTTCTCTGTCCAAGTTATGCCAACGAAACAGCTTTTAACGGGATGCGATAATTTTTCCGCAAGTTGGTTTTCAAATGAAACTGAAAATAATAGATAAAAAGCACAACAAGATTTGTGTAGATATTTTCGTTTCCGTGTTGAAATTGAAAAAAAAAAATCCTCCTGACTTTCTAAAATTCTAGTCGATCTAAAGAAATATCAGTTTGGTGATGATGGCTTTAGAACGGTATGAGATATCAAAATTCTAAAATGGGAGATCTCGGATATTTTTCATACCTTCGACTTTTATTTACCTTGATAAATATAGAATCATCAACCCTGTATTCCCATCTAAAGTCTTGTATCCGAACTGAAGTCACTGTTGGGCGTGGGTTCGAGTCCCGCATAAGGCATGGGTTTTTGTAAACGTCATCTCACTTATCATCACATCATAGTTGCATAATCACCTGGGCCCAGATTCACAAAAGGTCATATAACTTTGATCCGGCTCAAAGTTACGACAATTTCTAGAGATAATACCGTATTCGATCTATTATTTTTGTTTTTTTAATCTCAATTTTTTATTAAATCCATTATTATCATCAATCTATTATTTATTGAATTTAAAAAATCAAAAATAATAGATCAAATATGGTATTATCCCTGGAAATTGTCGCATCTATAAGCCGGATCAGAGTTATGACCTTTTGTGAATACAGCCCCTGCTAATTCGTACCCCCGTATAACCTGACTGTTGGTGGGGTCGTTATCAAACAATAATCATCATTCATAAATCGAATCGCCCTAGCGGGAACTTTTCGCCCCATGGAGTCTAGGTCAGCCTTAAAGAAGGGGAAGATGATATCGCTGATGTAAAGTAGAGCTATTCTAATATATAGTGAAGCCCGAACCGGAAGTGCTGTGAGTTAAGTTATGCGGTGTTCTCGACGGGCTGGCCTCATAGAGCTGGCAACGTAAAACTAATTAAGTATCTCACTGGAGATTTAGCGGAGGTGAGAAGGTTCCGAGTAGAACGATATCTTATTTTTTATTGGTTGCTTTAGATGCCGCGACGAAACACTTTATAGTAGAAAACAGTTTGTTACTACTCCGGGAAGGGAAGAGACTCGATAAATTGGTTGTATCGAATTTATAAAAAAAACAGTTCTTAGGGAAAACAGTGTTCATATATATTACTGATTATCCTCATCCCGTGGGTGAAAACTAATTTAGTAAAAAGCTGAAGCGCTGTGCTCGAAAATAAATAGACAATTGAAGTAACTGAAGTGTGTGAATGGTGTCTGGAGCATAAGAAAACGGAGAAGGCTGATTTTTTTTATATTGCACTACACAAATCAATATAGAATAAATGGTAGGGGCCAGGAGGTGGACGTATATTTTCAAAATGTGTAAAAATAAGGTGCAAGTTTTTTATTCTATTATGTGCTTCCGGATAGTGGGAAGGAGTCTTTTTATTTATTTTTATTTCATTTTATTGTCTCTAAAAGGATCCACATACATTACCAACAGGAAACAAGTTCACATTATAATATTGAAGAATGTTGAGACATATATAAATAATTGAACAATATATATATATATATATATATAGTACAATGCATCTTGATGAAGATATGTCAGTATAATTAAAAATTGTCAAGCTGTAAATATTATTATTAGCATTTACAACCTTCAAAACCCAACGACTGAATATAAATACAAATGCCTTCTTGGTTCACGTCATCATGTTGACATATACTCATCCAAAGAATAATACGCTTTGTCAATAACAAGTTTTTTGAATTCAATTTTAAATTTTGATAATGATTCCATATTCTTTGAAGTTTCTGTCAATTTATTATATAGTTTGAATTTCAAATAATCAGAGTAAGTTTCAATGAGCATCTTGGTCGTGGTCTGTCTATAGCATTGTCCTTGAACGACAGAAGAAAACCACAAAAAACATCCATCATGGATGGTCGACCGTGGCGGGAATCGAACCCTGTGGTCTCCCGAATGACGATTCAACGTGCAAGCCACTGAATCCACCCTTCCCACAGCACAGCCCTCAAACACCACACCCCAGCAACACCCCTCATTTCCTAAAAATCACTTCCAAAAATATTGTTGTGAAATTTCAAACTTACACGTAAATCATTTTTTATAGTCAGACTGTGGAAAATTTACTCGCCAAAAAAGTAATACATTGCTAATGTTTGATGATAAAAATGTCAAGGGATTTTCCACATGGCTGCCGTGTTATTAATTGCTGGCAAAACTCTGGGGCGATATTATTTTTGTCTATCGTAAAAAATAACTACAATAGTAACATGGCGAGAGTGAAGCAAAGTTGGTAAATTTGTTTCCTTTTCTCAAGTGGTATATCACACGGGTCTTTAGAGAATATATATAGAGCCAGAGTGTCGGTATAGAACGTGGTGGGGGGGACGGGGGGGGGGGGGGGGGGGGGGGGGGGGGGGGCGGGAAAGGCTCACCGTAGATTCGTGTTTGTAAAGTTGGCAAAATGATGGCCGAAGTTTGCCGAGTGTTTTACGAACGGAATGGAGCGGTGAGTTCGTCGGACGTGACGTTCCATTTCCGGTACGTTAATTTCCCAGCGTCTTGACGCCTACGCGAGCGTCGTGACGCTACCCGACGCCCCCCCCCCCCCTCCCCCCCCGTGCGTCATGTCGCTGGTGAAACGTGCTAAAGTGCGGTTACACGGGTGGGCATATAGCACTCTCGACGTACAAACCCCCCCCCCTAACCAACCCACCTCCCCCACCCCCTCCACACCCCAGACAGAGACGATTTAACTGAGGTAATGGCTATTGAATGACAGTAAGGGTTTACATTATAATCTATGCGTGAAGTTGAACTAGACGGACGTGGGTTCGATGCGTGTGAGATGTCTTTGTTTGCCTATCGCTCTGTCACGTGGTTTACGTCCTTTGTTGTACCGTCATTTGTCATTGATACCGTGATCCTGGTCCATAGAGTATCGTTCACAGTATCAAATGATAATGCCATGCACATGTGTGTGTGTGTGTGTCTGTGTAGGTCTATATATATACAGAGAGAGAGATAGCGAGAGAGAGAGAGAGAGAGAGAGAGAAGAGTGGTTGAGTGGCTAGTACACTTGGCAGTCATTCAGGAGACCGGGGTTCGATTCCCGTCATGGTCAACCATCCTGACAGGGTTTTTTCGTGGTTTTCCTCTGTCGTTCAGGTCAATACTGGGATGGTTAGTCGTAGTCGATCATCTGTACAGTGCTTCGCTAAGCCCGATATTAAAAAAAATATATATATTTAATATATATGTATATATATATATATATATATATATATATATATATATATATATATATATATATATATATATATATATATATATATATATATATATATATATATATATATACATATATATATATATATATATACATATATATATATTATTATTAATTTTTTTTTTCATTTATATATATATATATATATATATATATATATATATATATATATATATAAATATATATATAAATATATATATATATATATACATATATATATATATATATATATATATATATATATATATATATATATATATATATATATATACACATATTCTCGCATTATGCCATTTTGAGAGTTCATATACGATCCAGGTCTCTGTTGTTCATCACACGTTTTCTCTCCCAAGTTATCACCAAGAAAAAAGTGTCGTTACATCGACGCCAATGAATATATTCTTGTAGCTTTTTCACGGCCGTTTTCATCTCACGAGCCTCTCTTCAACACAGACCATGACCACGGTGAGCTCGCTTATAAACACAGTAAAACCACAAACATCAAGCGTTGAATAAGTCAGCGAGAGCATCAAAGATTCAACAGCCTCGCCGCGTCTTCGCGCGCGCACCATTGTTTATATTGTTGTTCAACAGAAGGGTTGAGGAAGCGTCGCCAGACGTCGGCGGCGTCGTTATAGAAATGCGAGGGTGATGGAAGTGTTATATATACATGGTGGGGGGTGTTGATGGTTTCGATTGACCGTCTCTCGTATAGGATAGTATTGTTGGTCGGATGTGTCGATCCTCCGGTATATGTCGTGGTAGGACAAATGACAGACAACTCCTCGCTCGTTTTGTTGGACTGATGCATTATTCAGGGCTGGTGCGTTGTTTCAGCGATCAACACTGTTATATTGAGCAATGAGTTAAACGCACTTTTGAAAAAAAATATATATAGTCAGTGAAAACTCAGAAACAACGTAAATAATATTTTTTTTTTCTTCATGTAGATTCACTTATAGGGCTTACACAGTAATGAAGAATTAATTTTCACCATAATTATATATAATAAAATGAACAAATGAGTAGGCCCAAATCTTTTTCCGTATTACTTGGATTTTAAAAAACTGATAATGGTAATTGTGAATATTTAAAATTACAACTTCAATTAAAGATATCTATAGATAAACCCATAAGGAATGTCATTATCTTAA
This sequence comes from Brachyptera risi, assembly GCA_964007535.1. Classification (NCBI taxonomy): domain Eukaryota; kingdom Metazoa; phylum Arthropoda; class Insecta; order Plecoptera; family Taeniopterygidae; genus Brachyptera; species Brachyptera risi. The sequence goes on along the minus strand of OZ023329.1, from coordinate 49,233,795 downwards.
ACGATAATAATTCAATTTAATTATCCAAATGGTATTTAAATTAATTATCTGTCCACGTGACTAGTTCATTAAAGAGTTGACCATTAAATGTAATTACTTCCTACTTATCGAAGTACGTACCTTGTAATTACAGTGCAGTGAAGCCGTAACGTACA
>OZ023329.1:49178751-49233440 GCA_964007535.1 Brachyptera risi | reverse complement strand
ATCCCAGCCTATTCTGGTATGACAGAAACATGTAGAAAAAGTTTTAAGTTGACAGGTATTTCTTCCTGACCTGTATGCCGCGCACAAAATTACAAACAAAAAAATACATAAAAACCCAGCCCATTTTCATTCGGCATGTGAATGCCGAATAATATATATCGGGTTTTAACGACGCACTATACTGATGGCTACGATCTATTGGCGTCGGTGGATGATGAATGAGATGATGAGATGATGAGATGAAAGGTTATTTTATCAGGTGTTTTGGATGGTGGGAAGGAGTCGGTCGTGGCCTGTTGTTAAGGAACCATCCCAGTATCAACCTGTACGACATAAAAAAACACGAAAAACCATGTCAGGATGGTCGATCATGGCGGGAATCGAACCCCGGTCTCCCGAATGACGGTTCAGTGTGTTACCACTCGACCACACGTCTCGGTAACAAAAAAACAAAAAAAAAGTATGATTGTAGACTATAAATACATATTGTGATATTATATTATTATATTACAGATTATGTAAGATAACAAATGCAAATTTCCATCCTTCAGTTATTCTCTCCATATAATTATCATAATGTAGAGATATGTTCAACTATAATTACAAACGCAATGCAGTATACATAAACTACAATAAAGTATTGCATAGAATAACTGCAGGCTGCATCCAAGACTCTGGACAGATCCGATTAAAACGTGTTTACGGCGTTCAAGATGCAGCCTTGAATCAGGTCCAAGTGCAATATTATCAACCCGATCTCAAAATGTGACCGCCACTGATGGATACACCCTTAGTGCACGCGATTGACGCTCGGAACTGTCGAGCGCTAATGATAAGGTATAGGAGAGACGGTCGCTCGATGTCGTCAAGAGTGGATCCAGTTATACATACATAGGTTACCAGACCGGATAGGAACGAATCGACACTGCCTATATCGAGAGTGGTTATAAGTGTAGAAAAGTAAAAGGAGTGTCGTTTAGGTTGATAACTTTGGAACGATTTACTAGTCAAACGCAACATGAGCGTTGTAAGATGAGCGAGATATCTAGATGAGGTATAATAGTCGTTAAAGTAGTTCTACCCTTACTACTGTATCGATTCTGGTATTCTACACACCTTGACGTATGAAGAAAATCCTTCATTGTTGGGCAAATATAGAATCTAGAAAGCAGTGAATCTCGGCAACCCAAATCTGCTTTTATTTACATAATATAGGCCTATTTGATCTATGACTATCGATAAGTTACGTTATTGATAGTCATAGATTTGATCTATGACTATCAATAACGTAACGGGATAAGCAACATGGCGGTTTCCTTTCACACCATGCGTACATCAAAGGGATGCCGCCTCACAAATGTTATGATGATTTGCTGGTATTGTTGTATGTTGATCTATACAAGTAATGGATGTAATGCAATCTGTGAATCCAGCTCTTTCCAACTGCATTAAACAATATTGGGATACATTTCATTTGAATTAGCCAATCTAAATTTAAAATACGTCTGTAAAAGCATTTAGTCCCCTAGTCAAGAGCCCTACTGCTATATTCACCATTTAATAACTGGATAATTACTCATCATCTACGAGAAAGATTAAAATCAATGCAATTGTACAACTATGTAATATATATTGAAATACGAGCCTAATACGTACAATTTGATTTGAAATTGCGAATCTCACAAATGTACACGAAAGCGCGCTGATTCCATCATGGTGAAAACGGCCTAATGTTAAAAGGATAGGACTTACGCCGTGTTGCTTATCCCGTTACGTTATTGATAGTCATAGATTTGATGAATAAAAACAGTTAATTCAATTAATTTCTTCATAACGGCTGATTAGAATTGCATACAAAATCGTGATAATGTGTATCATTCATGTGTACACATTCACAGAGTATTTTATTGCATTTGAAAAGATTTTATTTTTCAAATTATCTTTTCCAGCCTAATCTTATGAGATTTTTAGAAACTTTGAGATGATATTTCTCAAAATCTGTCCAACCGATTCATTTCAAAAACTATACAGTTCCAAGTTGGATAAGTTTGCGTGTACAAAAAAAAATTATGTCGATCAGTAAGCCCCTTCGACCTGTGCAGTGCCGAAAAAAAAAAATACACACACACACACACACAGACAAAGAAAGTAAGAGTGGGATGGAATCTTCGCTACGCTCATCTAATAAGACAACAAAATGCTGATACAACACAGAAACACGTGTCTTTTTAATACAAACAAAATGGTAGACGTAAGAACCATCAATTAATATCGTGAAATGTATTACGTAAGTTTATTAGGTAAGGGTCCCGAATGACAGTACAACACGTTACCGGCCGGTCCCCCCGTCTCGGCCGGTTAATAAATACCACCACGTATCTGAATCGAGGTACAGCTAGAGACCCGTCGATCAGGTTCGGGTTTGTTCGTAGAGGAAGGTCGTTTGTCGTGTCGACCCTCCGAGCCATAGAGAACCATTCAATGCGAGATTGCCTGGCGAGAAATGACGACAACAAAAGACGGCAAATACTAATATTATACAGCAAGACGAACTAAACTATTATTGGGATATAATTGTTGGTATGTCATTTTGGGTTGGTTGAAAAAGGGGAGTGTGTGATGTTCAAGTTTATAAATACAGAAGAGAATATATTATGCTTGAATAATATGAAATATGTAAATTTGCATCCTTCAGTAATATATGAATAGCATAATTGTTGACAAATTATAATGTTCATAAATTGAACATTGAACTTACTTGTGATGTAGGCCTTATATGTATCGTCTTTTTTGGTGGAAAGAGGTGATCGATGTATCTTTATATAAATTTTCATTTTATATATTATTTCAAGGACAAAACCTGATGGTATAATTATTTGTAAAGTGGGCCCTATGTAGGCCTATAGTCTTTTCTGGTGGAAAGAGGTGATCGATATATCTTTATATACATTTCATTTTATATAATTATTTCAAGGACAAAACCTGATGGTATAATTATTTGTAAAGTGGGCCCTATGTATAGTATTTTTCTTTTTTGAAAGAGGTGACATTTTCATTTGAATTTCATCTCATATATTATATCAAAGATAAAACTTGATGGTAGGCCTATAATTGTTATTGAAGATGGTTTGCTTAGCGACCCCATCAACAGCTGAGTTATTTGGGAGCATAAGAATAAGTGGTAGTATTGACGAGTGATGATATAAAGTCCATGCACTAACGGACCTCGAACCCACGCCCGAGTTGACTCTGCCTTGGCTGAATGAGCTATGGGGGAAGGTGATGGGCGACAAAAAAAACATTCTCCAAATAAAGACAAACTTTTGAGAATCGTTTTCTCATTGCTGTGTTGAACACCGCATTATTAATTGAATTTGTAAAAAGTGTTTATAATTATATTTCAACAACTGACATAAATTCATCTGATTTTCAGAAACAGTGTATATAGACCTGTTATTTGACGAATGCCCGGTATTACCAACGTGGGAGTAGCTCCAACTTACAGTTTAAAGTTGTTATCACCATGGTTACCTGGGATATTTGTTCTCACCAACTCTCAGATAACTGCTAACTGGAGTTGGTAATACCGGTCCTTATTTCAAGTCCATTTAGCCTTATTCTCAAGAGTAGTGAAAACCAAATAGCATGAGTAATCATGATGGTAACTGGTGTTAACTTCCAGTTAGAGTTATACTATCACATCTCATCACATCTCAAACTCGAGCACTATAAAGGCCGGTTTTAAGAATAATGAATGTGTTGATTAAGCGATAATTAAAATCGGATTAACTTGTCATCATCCCCGATTACAATGATAATTTTAATCAATAGTTAGCTTAATTGACACTTTCATATTCTTCGTAAAACGCAGTATAAATAGTAGCAGATAGAACGTAATCTAGAATCAGTCGGAATATATTATATATACGGGCATTTCATCCCCAAGTGCAATGTTATAGTTCAAGTACTATAGCTATTGATCTACCTGTTCCGAAAGAACATTAGTCCATAATTTACACACAATTATCTATCTTGCTAACTTTGGATGATAGGTGAGAGTTTTCGTTTAGGGTGAATTAATTACGTAAGAATAATAAAGTCCAGTCTTCTTCATGTAGTAATTCTACTCGAAGTGCCAGCTGTAAAATAGGGTAAGTCACTTATCTCTTTTTATCGAGTTTTAATTACATAGCGAATAAACCCTTCATTTCGACAAAGACCAGAGAATTCTTCTCGCTTTAAAAACAAATTCCATTCAACATCATTCCACGCTTTCTTTATACCATCTGAATTGACGACTCGCAGTCTCCGCCCCCTTGACGTCACAAATCATACTGTCCAATCAACAAGGCTGTTAGAACTGCAATTGAATTCAAATATCCAATCGGGGTATCTTCAAATGACTACAAATGATATACATCTAACTGACCTATTGGTGAAGCCACGCCTATTTTGAGTCGTCAATTAATGTCTTTGGCTTACGTTGTGAGGTGAAATATATATTTTTTGAATAATTATGGATCTTCACTAAATTGACAGTCAGTAGGGCCTACAAGATGAATACGAGCCATGACAAAGTGTCTAGATTAGTCAACTTGGCTTTAGGAACTGAAGTCAATTGTCGGTCGTGGGTTCGAGTCCCGCATAAAGCGAAAAAATGATCCATCTATCAAAAACAATAAAAATCATCACGAAATTGAGCATGTTAAAATTATAGCTTTAGGCTGACTATATATGATATCTTTCTATTCTAAGATATGTCTATATAATCTCTGGTGTTGGAAATTTTGTGAAAAATATTAGGAACTAGAAATGTGTTATTATATTATTCTCAAACGAAGGTAAGTTATGAGGGTTCAAATAAATGAAAACAGATAATGATTTATCTTACTAAGACCCATTTCTCTTTTTATGAGATCAAAGTTTCGTATTTTCAGAAGTAAAATTGGCAATATTCAATTCAATATTCGAATTGAATAATTTTAAAAATGTATCAATGCAATATATTTGATTCAATTTGAAAATTTAATTTAGAAAAATGTACAAATTTTATTTTAGTAAACTGTATCTCTACGGTCAATTAATCATCTTTTGATATAAGCCTGGGCAGTCATCAAAAAGCTTTTAGAAGTTACAACTATTCTCAGTAATTTTATTTTTTTCTACCTCGCTAGATTTACCCGTTTCTCCTGCATAGGGCCTCTAAATAAATCATTCAATTCTTGTACAAATTATATCCCTTCTCCAAAACGAGACCAACAGCAGTTTTAAAATATTTGATACCAACTATTTCTCCCTCGAAAAACCACATTTCTGTACGACCGTCCTAAACGTCGTGGCTCGCCAACTACACCTGTAGTATCGACGTTACGAACGACCGTCCCCCTCTATCCCACATCACTAGCGCACGGGTGGTTCGCGCCTTCATCTCTCGTGTGTAACTTGTACACATGAGAGATGAAGGTTCCGAACGACTGTTCCCCCTATCTCACACCACTAGCGCACGGGTGGTTCAAGCCTTCATCTCTCGTGAATAACCAAGATCAATTTCTCAGAAAGTTCCAACGTTGGTTACATTTATATACAGCCAAGTATTGACGGTTTCAACAATCTTTTTTAATTTCTTTTCACTATCCGAATTGGTTGGAAACTTGCGTTGAATAAACTAATCAAGTAAGAAGCGTTTCTCATTATTGTACACCTTTACTTGTGCAGTTTGTTGTGTCTAGATTTCGGTCCCACCTATATTTTTACTATCCATGCAACAAACCTAGTACAGCATGTATATGGTGTATTCTCACACTGCCTATTCTTATACTGCCTACGCTACCTGGATACCTTTCTTGTCTCACACTGCCTATTCTTATACTGCCTACGCTACCTGTATACACCTTTATTGTCTCACACTGCCTATTCTTATACTGCCTACGCTACCTGGATACCTTTCTTGTCTCACACTGCCTACGATGTCGTTTCCTCCACTTCCCCCACTCTAGCTGCATCTCAGTTGGTCATATTCTGTCTTGCACAGCCTACGCTACCTACAGACCCCCTATAATGGGAATAAAATTCCCGCTATTGGTGGTAATATTTTATTTTAAGAGGCCGCAGGCGCTCGTTTTTCACGCCGCAAACTCTCACGGCCGTAATTTTGGAAATATCGATATGATTGTTTTTGAATTCTGTTGATAATTGAAAAACGGAGGTTATCGCTTTCACAGAATTTTGAACAAAAAATTTGTAATTTTTCAAATTCTTCAAATGGAAAATGAAAAAAATTCTAGTTTACGAAAACCTAGATACATATTTTTGAATACCGAAAAAAATATAGACTGTGAAATATATCAAAAGTGTGAGTAAGGGAATTAACGGCGTTTACGTGAATATGAGTTCGGCGGGCGTCTACGGGTTGCGCCTAGCACACGATGCATGTTGAACTCAAATCTGAAGCGAGGGAACAACGAGCCCGTGAAGAGCGCCTGCGGCCTCTTATGCGGTCTTATTCTCTTCTCATTGAGAAAACGACGTAATTTTAAAGAAGTGAGATATTCAAGTATTCCAATTTTCAAATTTACCACCAATAGCGGGAATTTTATTCCCATTATAGGGGGTCGGTAGGTAGCGTAGGCAGTACAAGACAAAATATGACCAACTGGGATGCAGAGTGGGGGAAGTTGGGTAAACGACATCGTAGGCAGTGTGAGACAAGAAAGGTATCCAGGTAGCGTAGGCAGTATAAGAATAGGCAGTGTGAGACAAGAAAGGTTTATTCAGGTAGCGTCGGCAGTATAAGAATAGGCAGTGTGAGACAATAAAGGTGTATACAGGTAGCGTAGGCAGTATAAGAATAGGCAGTGTGAGACAAGAAAGGTATACAGGTAGCGTAGGCAGTTTAAGAATAGGCAGTGTGAGACACAACCGCATGTATATACGTCAGAACGCGGCAAGGTTGCCTATAATATTATATAGAGATGGTATTTCCTGTGGCTAATAAACTAACCACTATAAAACGTGAGGATCGGGCGCTAAAGCGTTGAACTGTCATTCACGAGACCGGGGTTCGAATCCCGTCATGGTCGATCGGAGGCTTATCGTGGTTTCCATTCAAGTGTATATACTAGCTGGGATGGTTGTTTCATTGCCACTGTCACCCAATAAATTATCCTGGTATCTTGCTGTTTAACGACCCCACCAGCAGCTAGGTTATATGGGGGTACCTGGGATCTTGTTGTCGATCATAATACGACGCTAATAAATCTTAATCGGCATTAAAATGGTGAATGAAATTGAATGGAAATATGAATGAAATAATAACTGATGGAACCAATTATAGCTGTTATATCTCATTATCATGATAACGTATTACAACATGATATTTATCAATTTGAAACGTGACAGAAATGAAATTGCATGATGAAATATTGATGAGAAGACAGCTGCGAGTACGTGTATTGATTTATTTATTTTTGTTTTGTTTTTAATTTACAGTTTCCAATGATATCGATTACGTGAATATAGATTTATAACCAATATATTCATACAATTATATAATACATTTCCTGGACAGTTTATTTATTTATTTATTCTCATTTTCGTCCAAGTGGATTTCAATTTAAAATGGAACGTTTTCAAGTTAATCATATGTACAGTCAAGGGTGAAATAAAAGATAATATATCACACACAACAAACAAACAAGAAAATAGATATAAATTGAAATAAATGGTAGATGCTATTTTTTTATAATTACCTATCAACTACCAAGTCAAACGGAAACCAAAAAACAAAGTAAATTAACGTCAAGTATCGGAATAAGAACAAGTATACAAATGAATTCACTATAAGAAGTACATAAATATTAAAGTCAGAAGGTTATATGGGCCAAATTGAAAGCAAAAATTAAAAATTAAAAGTTAGAAGTTGAAAGTAGATTGGTCAATGGTTATAGTTTGAGTGTCAATTTGTGATATTAGTTCCATCGTTGAGTGGAATGTAACCTGATTAAATCAACTCTTCATCTCGGATTTGCCAAGATATTCTCTAAGATGATTTTTTTTTTTTCTATAATAAACGTAATTATCATTTCATAAACTATAACATATACTCAGGGCTCGTAATGGTCACATGACACTACTTTGGTCAAGAAGATATGTCAAACGACAGACAGAAAAGATCTTATGAAGAAAAGTTTATGTATTTTAAAACTATTTCGGGTTCTTGCTCTAGTTTCCAAAAATAAGCTCCTCCAAACTCATAATGCATCAGTTATGGAAATATCATCGGAACCGTAGATTGAGCAGGTTTGTGTGTATATATATATATATATATATATATATATATATATATATATATATATATATATATATATATATATATATATATACATATATATATATATGTATATATGTATATATATATATATATATATATATATATATATATATATATATATATATATATATATATATATATATATATATATATATATATATATGTATATATGTATATATATATATATATATATATATATATATATATATATATATATATATATATATATATATATATATATATATATATACATATATACATATATATATATATATATATATATATATATATATATATACATATATACATATATATATATATATATATATATATATATATATATATATATATATATATATATATATATATGTATATATATATATATATATATATATATATATATATATATATATATATATATATGTATATTTATATATATATATATATATATATATATATATATATATATATATATATATATATATATATATATATATATATATATATATATATATATATATATATATGTATATTTATATATATATATATATATATATATATATATATATATATATATATATATATATATTCACTCATTCCATCTGTCAGAACTGAAAGCAATTCCTATCGGAATAAGGTTTCGATTTTCCTTGTTGACGACCTTGCAAGGTTATACGTCATATCGTTATGTATTCTACATTTCACTTTCAAACCACGAGACAATTACAATCATAACACAACACAACAAGGTGCCACCAGGTACTACTCCTTCGTTCGCATGAAATGGTTTTATCGGAAATCTAAGTTAAAATTTGAATAAAATTGACGCGCATTTAACCGCTATGTTTTCTTGTAGACAATGCGCAGCCTACAGTGCGTGTGCACATTGTTTTCTATAGTTTTAGTACGTATAATGTCAGCAAATTTTCTTCAAGATGCATCTTAATGTATAGCTTTGTCGACCACTTTATGTGACCTCAACGTCCGGTAGGATTACGTTTTAATATTACCGTCCATATTCGAGAAAAAGTACGCTTCCTTTCCGGTTGAAAAGGAATGAAAGTTTTTCTGGCAGACTTTAAGGTGATGCATAGTATTTGAAGAAGCACATGATGAATAAATCGGTCAAATATCAAACAAAGCCGAGCCCAAATAACCCAAATAACCTAAAATACATTAATTACGGCTTTTCGAACGTTATTTTTATAATTTCACATGATGTAATATGGAGAAATCAAGTTCAAAAATACATATTGCAGCCTACGATTACTATGATGGTTTATTTGGGCTTCTGTCAAGTTCACCCATTGTTGCAAGAGACAGACAACAATGTCCACCAGTTGGAATTGACCAATCAGAATGTCTGGTAGTCCACCAGTTCGCTGTATTGCTATGGTAGCTATAGGCTTCTGTCAAGTGACGTCACTCATTGTTGCAAGAGACAGACAACAATGTCCACCAGTTGGAATTGACCAATCAGAATGTTTGGTAGTCCACCAGTTCGCTGTGTTGCTATGGTAACTATAGGCTTCTGTCAAGTGACGTCACTCATTGTTGAAAGAGACAGACAACAATGTCCACCAGTTGGAATTGACCAATCACAATGTTTGGTAGTCCACCAGTTCGCTGTGTTGCTATGGTAACTATAGGCTTCTGTCAAGTGACGTCACTCATTGTTGCAAGAGACAGACAACAATGTCCATCAGTTGGAATTGACCAATCAGAATGTTTGGTAGTCCACCAGTTCGCTGTATTGCTATGGTAACTATAGGCTTCTGTCAAGTGACGTTACCCATTGTTGAAAGAGACAGACAACAATGTCCACCGGTTGGAATTGACCAATCAGAATGTTTGGTAGTCCACCAGTTCGCTGTATTGCTATGGTAACTATAGGCTTCTGTCAAGTGACGTTACCCATTGTTGAAAGAGACAGACAACAATGTCCACCGGTTGGAATTGACCAATCAGAATGTTTGGTAGTCCACCAGTTCGCTATATTGCTATGGTAACTATAGGCTTCTGTCAGGTGACGTCACCCATTGTTGCAAGAGACAGACAACAATGTCCATCAGTTGGAATTGACCAATCAGAATGTTTGGTAGTCCACCAGTTCGCTGTATTGCTATGGTAACTATAGGCTTCTGTCAAGTGACGTTACTCATTGTTGCAAGAGACAGACAACAATGTCCATCAGTTGGAATTGACCAATCAGAATGTTTGGTAGTCCACCAGTTCGCTGTATTGCTATGGTAACTATAGGCTTCTGTCAAGTGACGTTACTCATTGTTGCAAGAGACAGACAACAATGTCCACCAGTTGGAATTGACCAATCAGAATGTTTGGTAGTCCACCAGTTTGCTGTATTACTATGGTAACTATAGGCTTCTGTCAGGTGACGTCACCCATTGTTGCAAGAGACAGACAACAATGTCCATCAGTTGGAATTGACCAATCAGAATGTTTGGTAGTCCACCAGTTCGCTGTATTACTATGGTAACGATTGTTCGTCAATTGTTACTTGACAGAAGCCTTTAGTAGGCCTACAGTATTGACGAAAGAAGGAGCGAATCAACCGTGCGTTAGTGCTGTGGCATAGGGGAATTCTCACTCGGAACCTTCACTTTTATTGAATAAACGTGAATATAGGCCCTACATAGAATACAAAGGAGGCTGTATATTCAGACACAATGACAAAAATCAAGACGAATCCAAGAAACCCAGCAGTTCAGTTTCAATCCTTTGACAATGTCGCATGTTATCTACAGGTTCCATTCGATCGGCGAGGTTTCTCGTCAGGTCCACGAGTCAAGCCTACTTTCTAAGCCTTTGCTAAGCCTACTATTATATAACTCCTATATGATTTGTCACAGTGCCACGTCTAAGATAAGCTCTGCCTAGGGATACGACTCTGCAGAAATACACTGAGGTTGTGAAGAAACTGATCAAATTCTAGTATTATACGTTTAGTAGACTCAATTTCACCGTATATATAGGTATTCGGGAAAAGTAATTATCTTGTTCGTGCCTTACAGGTAGAATGAAAATTCAAATAGAGCTAAAACTTGGCAGCATGATATTTGTCGAAATTGGTACTATATGGATTTTTTTTTTCGTTTTTCGCTGAATCGGTTCAACCATTCTGGAGAAGTTTTTCAAAAACTTTCCACATGTCAACTCAAATAAAGTTTCAATTTGGCAGGCATGATATTTTCGAACTTGATACTGATGTGTAGAATTTGTGTGCAAAATTGGTTGAACCATTTTGGAGAATTTTTTAAAAACTTTTGATATAAAGTTTTGATATAAACTTTTGATTCAAATAAACTTGAAATTTGACATGCATGATATTTTCGAAGTTGATACTGTGTAGAGTTTGTGTGCAAAATCGGTCGGACTATTTCGCAAATTTAAAAAAAAAAACGCACGAAATGGGCATGTAGTTCATAAAAAAATATTAAATTCAAGAATTATATAAATCGTACCAGCAGTTTTGAAGAAAGAAATTTCAAAATATATTTTCACCAGACCAATGAAATCCATTTGTCGACAGGTAAAATAAATTAGAGCTGCATAACGAAGACATGCAGTGGGTGATTTAGACTTAATTAGTTCTATTCCAAGTATTGTAGCTTTTTCAGTTCATTTCATACCAAACGTCTCATCATTTCACAACGCATATAAACCGTTTGGATAGTTCAAAGGTCTATTATATAATATCAGTATGATAAATAGTTATAAATAGTCATATAAAGTAGGTACCGGTATACAGATTATATATGATTAATATATAGCATAGACTAAAGAATAAAGTATTCTTCAGTCTATGGTAATGATAAGATATTATGTCACAGATGATGTGTTCAAACTTCAAAAAACACATAAATTGTGTTAAAAAATTTGAATAAGCACATTACTAAAAAAAAAAAAATCAATCCAAACTCAAAACCATCTACCGCAAACAACCCACCAACCTAACCTAAGGCCTTCTTTCAGATGTTTTAAACGTAATTTAATAATTATCTTAATTATTTGATAATCATTATCCAATTGACATTGACAATATCATTATGTATGATCAATCTGTCCAATAAACATATTATTATTATTATTATTATAATTCAACCGGCTTATATTTGTCTTTATACTTTTAAACTCGTGAATGTGTCATATGAATTGTTTATTTCTACTATGTATTATTGTATAATTGGGTATTTTTTTTCACTTCCTCGAGTTCTCTCTTCCTATGTTGTTTGCATTTTTCTCTACTCACTACAACTGCAATTTTTCGAATATAATTTTGTTGATTTATCCTATTTTGTTCATTCTTACACGTTCTCGTCAATGTGCTTCATTGTATTGTTATTATATTTTATTATCAGGAAGGTATTTTATTTTTTCATTGCATTATATTTAAGTGAATTGTTATTATATTATATCTCCACAGATAAACCCCATGAGGGTTTCGTGGAACCTCACAAGAGTACCCTTCATTGTTGTAACGCTTTTATTTGGAATCAATGAAAAAAAAATTATAATTCCACATTGTGATTGTTATCATAAGGAGTATCTTAGTCCAAAAATATATTACAGTCCACAATAACTGTGATGGCTTCTAGTAGGATGTATAGCATCGACGAAAGAAGGCGCGAACTACCCGTGCGTTAGTGGTGTGGGAATAGGGGAAACGTTCGCTCGGAACTTTCACTTCTCACACGATTTCAACAATTGAATGAAACAATAAGTACGTTACGTTGAAACGTTATCTAATGCAAGCAATAAATCTTGAAAGTGACGGTATTTGAGTATAAGCAACGATCTGGCTAATGGGAGAAAGAACGAAGAGTCTAAAGAGAGTATAAAAGCATATTTTCTAGAAGTTGGTAAAAGTCAATAGACAATATGAATAAGTTCTCATATTATTATTACCATACTGTATTACGATACCACGTGATATGGATACCGCAAGAACACGATCACGTAAAAACTAAAGAGGAAAATAAGATACCGGTACTTTATAATAATAATAATAATAATAATAATAATAATGGTTTTATTTCCTTTTGGATCATTACATGATATAATGGAAAGTCATGAAAAAAGTTATATAACAAAAATTCAAAATATTCAATATAAAAATCTCAATATGAACACACTTTAACAAAACTCATGTAACCTATAAAAGCATTTCTCAATCAGATAACTGCGTAGTTTTTTTTTTGAATACTCATAGTATGTACTATAGTATTATGTATATTATGTATATATAGTATATGTACTATAACTTATAGTAGTATGTAATATAGTATGTACGCTGTATAACATAGACCACATATACATGTAATGTTCTGTAGTTCACAGTTACGTATAGTAAAATCTCGTATAACTTGAGATTATTCAAATAAAGAAGATATGTCCATCTCTATGACAAAGTGTTCTAGCGATTATCTCCCATATGATAGAAGTTTCTATTCATATAATATAAACTCGCAAGTTATCAGTGCCAATATTAGAGAATTGTTGTATTTAATTATGAAATACGATCTATATCTATTAACCTAATTATCGGTATATAAATTGAGTGACCAATGGTGATGGAAAGTTAGTTCTAAATTTCAAAACATGTTCTATTCAAGTTCGATAACGGTCAACTGTCACATTGAATAGGCCGAACACAATAGTTTACGCAATGACCTTGATCAATTGACAGTGACTTTGAAATCCCAGACAGATCTTGCATAGAAAGTAATAACGCTAACGTATTATATAAAACGATAGGTACAAGTTTTTTTCTTTCTAACGTGACACCGGCTGGCCCTACTGTCAAAACTAAAACGTTTCCCCGCTCGATGTCACATTTTTGTTCACATTTCAATCTAATAATTGGAGTAGATCGCTTACCTTTTAATGACAGGTACCACACGGATTGATATATTTAATTAATCACACACTGCTACACAACAACAAGTTGTTTTCAATCACCGTTCACTGAGGAAAACCGATTGTTTCTTGATAAACATGTACGCGCGCACACGGTGTGACACGGTCGTAGGTAAACATCGGTTCGGACTGGATGGTTCTATTTTCTACCGCCAGACATACCATGTCCCCGTGCTCGCTTGGGAATCTGACGTGACGCGCATGCGCAGTGCTACCTGTGATGCGCCCTTAGACTCACGGCCAAGTCAATACATATTTAGAGGGGTGAAAATTCCGCGGTGAAAGTTTTTTTTTTGTTGTTGTTGTGTTAGCATTCATGGTCAATTAAACTATTAGAATGTTTTTAGTGTTGTATAGCGAGGGGAAAAATTGGGGATATCATTTTTAAATGTTGTTATTATATTTACTAGTGTTTTATGAAAACGCCTAGACTTGAAACAGAATTGAGATGAGTGATTTGTTTTCTATTCTCTTTGAAAAGGTTCTACTGATAGACTGAAATAAAAATATTATTCAATGGCATGAGCGGTATTTTTCAAGTTTGAAAATTTTCCTTTTCAACTTCATTAGTTATTCATTATCGCACTCAATTTCTATGTACAAGTAGAATAATTACTTTTTTTGTATGTACCATTTTTTTGTGTACCAACTTATTGTGTATCATTAATATTAATGATTTGAATTAGGTTGTGTTCAATTTATAATTACATTGTAATTTAAATAATGATAATTAATAAATAAATAATGAATGAATCAAATAATTTTATCGCTGCTCGTCGCATGTCCGGTTCTGCCCGATTATGAATCTTGGATATATATATATATATATATATATATATATATATATATATATATATATATATATATTTGATTTTCAAATATCAGCTAATAATGTTCTGTCGGCATATACAAAGTTTGTATATTAGATATTTTATAGATTAGTTCATATTTCATACTGGCTCATTGAAAAAAATCATAGGCATTGAGAAAGATATACTGATTAATTTTTAGGAAACCCCGTTTTTATATCGAAGATTGAATTCAATTCAAACCACATTGTACGTAATCAGATTAATAAAGTGAATTTCTTCATTCATAAATTAGCTGATCGAATTATTTCTTCATATTATTTCATATAAAAATACTTCGGAGAAATAAAATCAACTTTCCTGCACAGTTTTTAAATTATTTTTAGGATGTAAAACTTTCTACAAAGTCATTGTTTCCTGATAAGGGATGAATATAACAGGGTAGTCATTCGGAAGGGATACTACACCCTACAAGGGCAATCGTACCACCCTGATTCACGTGATGAGAATCAGAGTCGATAAAGTAGGTAGAACTGCTTTATCGACTCTGATGAGAATCATATCCTGTGTGCTGATGCTTATGTAAGCCCGCTGCACACATATGTAATACAAGTTGCAACACACTCGAGCGTTCATCGCAACTTACTCCGAGTTGCAAAGCCGACGTCACTGAAACGGGTGGAGTATTGGAAAGGCTGACGAACTATCATCTAGAAGATCGTAGATCAATTCTCGTCATAGACGATCATCCCAACTGCATTTTTTCTGGTTTTTCTCAGTCATTTAAAGTTAATACTGGGTCTTGAAATGAGAAAAAAAGAAATGATCTTGACCATGGCAAGTGCATATATTCTTGAAGTACTGGTCTTTAAAAACAAACATCTATTCAAAATTAATTCCGAGGTTGATGAACATAAAACTAGAAATTGCGAGAAACTATCTGTTCCTACTCATAATAGAGTAGATTTTGAAAAAGGTGCATTTTTTGTAGGCTTGAAAATGTTTGACCATCTACCTGACAGAATAAAATCACTGAGAGACTGTAATAAATTCAGGTATGTTTTAAGGAAATGACTTCTTGACTATGCATTTTATAATGTGAAATAGTTTTCACTAAAACTTTCAATTGAAACACTATTCATGTTTTATGTACTTGACGAGTCCGATATCCTATAAAAATGTATTTTTATGTACTTTGATGTAATGGACAAATAAACTATAATTACAATTACAATTACATTATATAATATTGGGTCCCGACCGTCTCCTTCATATACACAAAAAACGTCCCCACACTTGAAAAAAAAAAACTGGGCAAACGCAGCATATGCGTTGCAAGATGGACGAGATATTCTAAATTAAGGAGAACATTAAAAATCCATAATTTAATATCATAGTGGATCTTGAGAAATGAAAATTGATCAAGAGGCCGCAGTCGCTCGTATTTCACGCCGCAAACTCTCACGGCCGTAATTTTTGAGATATCAATATGAGTGTTTTTGCATTCTGTTGATAATTGAAAAAAGAAGATTACCGCAAATACAGAATTTTGAATAAAAAATGTGTGATTTTTCAAATTCTTCAAATGAAAAATGGAAACATTTCTAATTTACGAGAACCTAGATACATATTTTTTAATACCGAAAAAAAATATAGAATTTTGAATATATCAGAAGTGTGAGCTAGAGAATTACCGGCGTTTATGTGAATCTGAGTTCTACGGGTGGCGCCTAGCACACGATGCATGTTAAACTCGAGTCTGGAGCGAGCGAACAACGAGCCCGTGTAGAGCGCCTGCGGCCTCTTAAGAGAAAAAAATTGGTTAGTTCGGCCTTTAGAATCATGCCTGTACGATGAAATTCAAATATACCTATAATACTGTTTGTTCTATTTCATTCATATATGAAATGTTTAAAAAATACAACTTAATATAAATACCTAACAAATTGAAAATAAAAATACGTGCATGAACTTCCTTCTCCATTAACATGGATAAGTTGAACTTATATACGGTAATAATATTCCCACCAAAAAGAATAATGCAAAAACATTCTATTACATTTCATAATTAAATCTGATATGTGCATACATTACACTTTCCAACTTCCCCAAGGTATATTAATATGAATTAACAATTACTTACCCCATTCTATTTTCAGTTCTTCAGGTTTTTCGAAAACTAAAAGTTATTAACAACAATTAAACCATGAAAATGATTAAATATGAGCTGAGATGAGTTCGTTTTGTAATGGCAGTAGACGCCATGTTGGAAATCCCTCGAGAAACCCTGTTGGTTTAGTTGTTAGTTTATCATTCTTTATTGTTATGCGGGAGACGAAGATAGGCGAGGGGAGACGAAGATAGGCGAGGGGAGACGAAGATAGGCGAGGGAAGCGAAGATAGGCGAGGAGAGACGAAGATAGGCAAGAGGAGACGAAGATAGGCAAGAGGAGACGAAGATAGGCGAGGGGGGGAAGCGAAACGAAGAGTATGAACTTCTATTTGCTAAGCACTCGAAAACAAAGTTAAGCCTGTAGTTTGCGAATGATGATGGTTACGATCGGGTGTCTTCCCTATCGATTAACATTAGCGGTCGGGTGTCTAGATCCGTCATTTGTCGTCGGCTGTAGAACACGTTGAAACCAGTGGGGACAACCACCTAGCAATGTTGACACTAGTAGTACGTTAAATAAAACAGATGGACATCTGTCACTTTCTTAATTGGTATCAGACTGTGACTGTGATATATATATATATATATATATATATATATATATATATATATATATATATATATATATATATATATATTTATATATATATATATATATATATATATATATATATATATATATATATATATATAAATATAATTATATACATATATATATATATAAATAAATATATATTTATATATATATATATATATATATATATATATATATATATATATATATATATAATATATATATATATATATATAAATATATATATATATATATATATATATATATATATATATATATATATATATATACACAGATATATATATATTCATATATAGATTTATATTGGGTTGGTGAATTGGTCTATTGGCGTCGGTGGATGATGAATGAGATGATGGGATGATGAGTTGAGAGGTATTTGATTAGGTGTTTTTAGATGGTGGGAAGGAGTCGGTCGTGGCCTGTTGTTAAGGAACCATCCCAGTATTGACCTGAACGAAAGGGAAACCCCGTCAGGATGGTCGATCATGGTGAGAATCGAACCCGGTTCTCCTGAATGACGGTTTAGTGTGCTAGTCACTTGACCACTCGTCTCAGTGTTATATTCAGTAGGTCTGTACTATGTATATAGAACGCGTCATCAAAGTGATATGAAGACAAAAATGACTGGGTTTTAATTAAATCATAGAATTATCAAAACCAGTCCTCGGAAATTCTCCTCTCCTTACAAGTCTGACCGACGTCGCGACGCTTCTCTACTGGAATGGCATCATTGGCGTCGTTTCTGGCGTCGTTGATAACGACTAGAGAGATCATCACTAATACCCAATTCCTATTCCGCGCGCCATGCCCTGGCTTGCAATGGTTGGTACCCATGAGTGGATGGGGCACCAAATCTCTCTCTCTCTTTCTCTCTCTCTCTCTCTCTCTCTCTCTCTCTCTCTGTCTCTCTCCCTCTTTTTCTGTCTCTGAATCTCTTTCTCTCATCTCTATCAATCTCTCTTTCTCTCTCTCTCTCTCTCTCCCTCTCTCTCTCTCTCTCTCTGTCTCTCTCTCTCTCTCTCTCTCTCTCTCTCTCTCTCTCTCTCTCTCTCTCTCTCCCTCTCTATCTCTCTCCCTCTCTCTCTCTCTCTCTCTCTCTCTCTCTCTCTCTCTCTCTCTCTCTCTCTCTCTCTCTCTCTCTCTCTCTCTCTCTCTCTCTCTCTCTCTCTCTCTCTCTCTCTCTCTCTCTCTCTCTCTCTCTCTCTCTCTCTCTCTCTATGTCTCTCTTTCTCGTCGACATTGGCGCCCTTATGAATGCATTAGTCTTAAGAAAGAGGGTATAAGGACCAGACGCGTGCGTTGTGCATGAGTGGGAAGATTACCACAGGAAATGGCCTTAGAGAATATTTAATAATATTCCTCATATCGATTTGCTTCCCCGACTTACATGCATGTGGACATGGAAATACTTAATTATATCTAAAATATTATTTTCCTGTTCAAACGTCTACTCTTCAACGCCCCCAGCTCTCTGTTTTCAATGTTCGTATTCATTTATTGAGCTGTACTTATATTAATGATCATTTTGTTTCCTCAAAACTGTTTTTAATCACTTTGAACACCACATCTAAGTAGTTATTTTGGAAATATACATATTTTGTTCGAGTATGGAAAGGCAAAATTTCTTCAATTCGAATCTCGATTTCTCCAAACTTGTTTTCCATTTGAAATTACCAAGAAATGAAATAGTAATTTTAAAAAAGTTTTTAAAAAAGTTTTTAAAGTTTAGAAAAAGTTTATTGTTCTTTCTGAATTCTAGCTATAATGATTGAAAGAAAGTTCTGTGAAAGTTGTAAACCGTAGATTATATTTTGTCTAAAAATGAAGCGTTGATGATGATTATTGTTGGCTTAACGACCCCACCAACAGCTAGGTTATACGGGGCTACGAATGAGCAGGTGATTTGAAATTATGAAGTTACTAGGAAAACGCCATATATGCGTTGTTAGACGAGCGGATGGTAAAAGTAATTCGAATGTTCTGCCAAACTTGTGCCTACATTCGCCAATTGGGTGACATTTAAGTTATAAATGGGTAAAAACTGCTTCTAGTGGTACCAATTCAGCACATTTTATGTTTTTTCTTCAAAATGGCTCACTCGATCAAGCTAAAAATTTCCAGAAATGTGTATCAAATTGTAATTCAACTTCACGCAAAATTTCATTTTTTGGGAAAATAAAAATATTTTCTTTTTTTCCGCTGTGTTATTCCAATGAGTATTTTTGAAAATTCTAAAATTCCTAAAAATAAAAGTTATCACCCGATAATGCCACAAAACTATACACATCTAAGTTAGATAAGGAACCATATTTGAAAAAGTTTGAAGTTGATAGCTGTAGCCGTTTGACCTGTGGAGAACCGACAAAAAAACCTTGAAAAAAAACATAAAAACGAACACCAATTTTTTTCAGTATGTCAAATTGAATCCTCGCTAATGCTCGTCCAATGATGAGAGCAAGGACAAAAATCAATGTCTAATGCGGGACTCGAACCCACACCCGCACTGACTTCAATTTCTCAACACACACTACACACATAACATACTACGCACTATTGTTTTTCATTTCTATTTTCTCTTGGCAGCTTCCCCAGACTGACTAAACAGACTGAATAGGTGGGCGTCAATTCATTAGCTCTCAACTCCCGTATCGGACCGATGTCAAAACTATTCGCGCTTCAAACAATGACAGGTTATTTATCACTTTTATACACTACTTTCCAGAAGTTGTTGGTGAAAAAATATTCATACTTATCGAAAATAAAAAATAGGAGAAATAAATTAGGAGTAAAGCAAACACACGAATGTTAATTGATACCTTCCAAATAACTCCTATCACGAAAGTGATTAAATTTCAATAAATTGCAGTTGGCTTGATCTTTAAACTCAACAAATTTCAGAAAATACAAAATATATTGTAATGAGATATTTGAAAAAAGTAGCTGGGTGCACCAATGGCCACCATATACAAGAAGTATTACCTTACCGATACGCGTGGCCGAGTGGTAACACACTGAACCGTCATTCAGGAGATCGGGGTTCGATTCCCGCCATGGTCGACCATCCTGACAGGGGTACATCGTGGTTTCCCTCTGTCGTTCTGGTCAATACTGGGATGGTTCCTTAACAACAGGCCACGACCGACTCCTTCCCACCATGCAAAATACCTAATAAAATAACCTTTCATCTCATCATCCCATCATCTCATTCGTCATCCACTGACGCCAATAGATCGTAGTCATCAGTATGATGCGTCGTTAAAACTCAATATAGAATAAAAAAAGTATTACCTTTGCGCAACCTAACCTCTGCCAGACCCAAATATAGGCCGATCACTTGGCACCATTCTGTAAATATGTTGTAGTATAGGAACCGAGCAGAATCGTTTCATTTCTGAATTTGCATCTCCACAACCCCCCCCCCCCCCACCCCCTCCTACCATCCCCCTCCCCCCCCCCTCCTTCCACCCCCCCCCCCCCTTCAGGATCTCACACGTACGTCACATATAACTTCGATAGCTGATAAAGAGTTGTGGCGCGGTGTTGGGGTGGAGGGGGGAGGGTCTTTAGGGCGTCTTAAAATGCTCCAAAAAGGATATGAGAAAAGAATGCATAAAATAGTGGGGTGAAAAGGAAGGGGGGGGAGAGGGTTGAAAGTGGAGTAAGCTATGGTAATATGAAAAGTTAAAACAAGAAAGTGGAGGAAATTGACCGAAAAAAATGACAAAAAATCATTCGATAATCTGGAAGTACTCCATTTGAATGGATTTTTTTATTTTGTTGGTAATACTCACGACATTCCAGTAAATCTCGCAGTACACGTCTTAGGTTAGTCAATAATACAAGTCACATATACAATCTTCACTTTCTACACAAGGATCAACACACCTTATCCTTATTAAATATCACTGTATGTATGTATGTATGTGTGCTTTATTTAACCTTCAGCACTCTTTCGAGGAAAGTGGTGCAGCAAGATGATCATAAGATAAATTAATGATACAAATAATTTGTTTTTCTTTCTTTTTCAAGGCGTTTTATTGACATGTTATATATTAGTACATTATGATAATAACATAGACCCACAAAGTCACATGAGATTTGACTTGTCTCTGGGTCTACACACTGTTAACATATTTGAATAAATTGCAATAAATGGTAGATGCTATTTTTTATAAATACCTAGCAACTACCAAGTCAAGTAACGGAATAAGAACAAGTATGAAAATAAATTCACTATAAGAAGTACATAAATATTAAATCAGAAGGTTATAGGCCTAATTGAAATCAAAAATTAAAAATTAAAAGCTGAAAGTTAAAAGTCAATTGGTCAATGGTTATAGTTTGAAGTGTCAATTTGTGATATAAAATTAAGGTCATATGAATACTTCAAAGTGACATTATTTAGTGAGCTTGCAGCATTTACAAAACTCATCAATACTATATATAGCTTTTTATCTCGCACTGTTGAAGTTTAATAATCATTTATATCTGTGAAATCAACCTAGCGGGGCTTTTTTGTCATATGCAGACTGGGGCGCCTTAAAACTCAAGCAGTCTTTCTCTAACAAAGTCTTCACAATTATTTAGTTGGTAGACCAAGATTCATCTCTCGTGAATACAACTATATGAGCAGAATGGATAGAGGGAGGGGTAAGGGGGGGGGGGTATTCGATCGAGATTGTCAACATTGTAGCATTTTCGAATGAACTCAACTATGTCATTACCATTTTCTTTTATGATATCTTTATTATCAGTTCTCAATAACTTGGTGAATAATATTTCCACATCAGAGAAACGAGATAACCGCATAGAGACTTCACTTTGAAGCTCTTGCACCAAATGAGAAAAGAGAAACACTGCTTTTGACAAACAATAAAAACATAAAAATTAATAAAAACTAGGAAAACGCGTAATGTGTGTCTGCGTTGATGGATGAGCTGGAACATATCAACTTATCTTTGGATTGGTTATTATATATATATATACACCTTGAGATCCAAACCATTACTTCACTACCATCTTATTTTTCATTAATAATTTCTATGATAATAAAGAAGGCTTTGTTTTAATCGTTTACAATCAAGTGGTGACACATGTGGCTTGAATTTAATAGGTATCTTAATAGCTTTGAATGATTCACAAAAATTACATTATATATTTTTTTAAATCAAAACGGCTGATCCGATTTGAGTGGAAGTTCGGAATAATGTGCATCATTGTCAGATTACAATTTTCTGAAAATTTGAATTCTCTCGGATGAAATATTTTTCATACATTTTTTTTTCTCTGGGTTATTCTTATGGGATTTTTGAAAACTTTGAAATGAGTTTTCTCAGAAGTGGTTCAACCGATCACACCTCAAAACCATACAGTATCGAATTAGATAATGACACTTGTGTGTGCCAAGTTTCAACTGATTTTGAATTTTCGTCTGACCTGTGGAGCGCGAACAAAAAAAAAAAAAAAAAAAGTACTTTTTTTTCGGTTATCGTGAAATTGAGTCTTCGCTTCGCTCATCCAAAAATAAAAATAAATTCATAATTCAGATGTTTGTCAGAGGTAGTTTGGTTCATTCTTCAAGGTTCACTAACGGCTTACATAATATATCGTACGGAAATAGCTAGTGTTAAGTCATTATCGCTCTAAATTGTATTTATATCGAAACAGCGTTGCTTGCGAATTATTTACTCATGAAAATAACTTCCATCACAACATCAAACGAATGAGATCAATCGCTATTTAATAACTGCCTTCTCCCCAATTCACTTCCCCTTCATCCCCTCCTCTTCATCCCCTCCCCTCAAAAACCCCTCCACAACCAATCCTTGCCTGGAACTCTCTTCAGATAAATGATGTCGTTACGTTTTTACAGTTTTCATTGAATTACAAAAAAAAAGTTCGAGTTATTCCAAGCTCACAATACTTCGGGTGTCGAATGCAAAATACAAAATAAATGGCGATCACAGAATATAATTTAAAAAAAGTTCCCGAGGTTCGGTTCTGTTTCGAATGAAGTGAATTAAGAGTCCATAGGAGTTTATTTATAGCGAAATATCAGTTTTTTGGTGATGACTTTTGAACGGTGTGAGATATCAAAATTCTAATACGCGAGAAACACAGATAATTATAATAGCTTCAAGATGATTAGACTAGCTTCAGCGAGGTTTAAATTTGACATACTGAAAAAAATTGGTGTTCGTTTTTATGTTTTTTTTTATGTTTTTTTGTCGGTTCTCCACAGGTCAAACGGCTACAGCTATCAATTTCAAACTTTTTTTCATCATGGTTCCTTATCTAACTTAGATCTGTATAGTTTTGTGGAATTATCGGATATGAAATTTTTTTTTATGAATTTTAGAAATGTCAAAAATAACCATTAGAATGACACGGCGGAAAAAAATTGAAAAATTGTATTTTTCAAAAAAATTGAAATTTTGTGTGAAGTTGAATAACATCTTGATACACATTTCTGGAAATTCTCAGCTTGATCGAGTCAGCCATTTTGAAGAAAAAACATGAAATGTGCTAAATTCGTACCACTCGAAGCCGTTTTTACCCATTTATAACTTAAATGTTACCCAATTTGCGAATTTAAGCAAAAGTTTGGCAATGAAGTCGACATACTATTACTTTCCGCTCGTCTAACAACGCGTATATAGCGTTTTCCTAGTATAAGTTATAACTATTCAAATCATGTCGCATAACTGTCAAGCGTCGACAGCTGGAAAACACATTTTTTAACTGTCGACTCTTGACAGTTATGCGACATGACTTGAATAGTCATAACTTACATCATCTTGAAGCTATCATAATTATCTGTGTTTCTCGCGTATTAGAATTTTGATATCTCATCCCGTTCAAAAGATATCATTAAAAAACTGATATCTGTTTGAATCGACTCCCGTGGACTCTTAACCGTGCCAGCACCGGACCTACGCCTATAATGTATAAATGGGAGGGGCAATTATATCTGGATTCGGAGCACATATTGAAGTTAAGTGATAAATTTGTTTAATTTACGGCATGTCAACTCCGTATGTTCACCCCCCCTCCCCTCCCCTCCCCTCCCCCATCCCTAACTCATGGACAGCGTACAACTCCAAAAACCATATATTAATGATAAATTAAATATATTGTCTACGTCAAAAACATGCATTCCCTGTTTTGTGAGAATGAAAATCCTGTAGTTTATATATAAACAACCTTTATTGGTCCCTGGCTTATAAAAAGTTTACAGGGTAATAATCAATATAAAATACAATTGTCGATATTAATATATAAAGAAATGAAATATAGTTAAATAAGTGAAAAAAGTGAAAAATTGAAAATTGAAATAAGTAATAATATTATTATGCTCAAAAAATTGAACTGATAATAAAAATTGAGAATATAACCGAAGAAAATAATGAACGTGAAAATATTTGAGGTTCTTGGAGGAAATACAAATATTTAAAAAAAGAAAATTATTTTTTACAAAAAGAATTAAAAATTGTGAAGATGATTTCTTAGAATATTAATTGAACCTCTCAAAGCTAAAATTACAATATCAAAAACAAGTTCTTTCACAGTAACTGTACAGTATACAGTGTAACTGTACAGTATACAGAGTAACTGTACAGTATGCAGAGTAACTGTATCAATATGAACATTTTTAATATTAGATTGATTGTAGGTATTGAATTATTATGCAAATAATATATTTCAAATTATCTCTGTCATTACTTTAGAATATGAAGGCTTTGTTCAATTAACCGATATCGCTTGACATATTCTCATATGTTTCATAATATTGTTTGAAAAAAAATGTGAATATGATACTGCTCTAATACAGTTATTTCTTGAATCGTAGAACAATTTGTAGATATTTTCTGAGAATATTTTCCCTGTTTTCGTTAAGTTTTCACATGTCTTTTATGTAAAAAGTATTAAAATGGCGAAATCAGATAAGCACTGACAATTTTGTCTAGTACTGAATAGTACTAAGTTAGTACCATTCAGTACTGGAAAAAATTATTAGTTCTTATCTGCCACTAACAAAGCACTAACAAATGATGGAATTAAATTTTAATATGTGAGGGACCGACAACACGGCCTTCTAGAAGGCATTGGTCTCTTAAAATGAATTGAACGAATGAACTGAAAATAATAAAAATGGGAGGCATTGTTGTCTTTCTCTTACAACAATGAGTGACGTCACTCGAAAGAAGCCTAGAGCTCACAATCATCATATCATGTCGTGTAAGCCACCTTATTATATCACAGCCAACCCGAGTAATTCAAGTTTTTAGTTTCGGAGATTTAATTCATGTACAAAACCACCTTGAAGTACTATTCATAAACAGTGTAGCTGGCTCAGCGCGGGACTTGGCTCCCTTCGAGCTGCCTCTCGACTAGATATATTACTTAATTTCATTACAATATACATCTTGATGTTTTTGTTCTATATAAACATTTTATTTTCCCCTACTATAATATTTTGGTCTCAACTCAAAGTCTACCAACCGAAAAAAAGAAAACAATCAGCCAATAATATTATCAGGGGGTAACTGGTAACCCTGTTTAGTGCATGAGGAGATCCAATAACATCGTATTGACAGCGCTTGAATCCAATATATGACTCGCTCGTAGAAAGCGTCGCGACGCCAAATACGAGTACAGACGTCGCACTCGAGAAAAAACACGATCTTCAAATCACATTCTATTGAAGAGCATGATATACGCTCGAAGTGGGGTATCCATTTGAAATAAAGAAACTATATATAGTGGCGAACCGAATTTCCCAATTGACGACTCGCAGTCTCCGCCCCCATGACGTCACAAATCATACCGTCCAATCAATGTTAGAACTGTAGTGACATTCAAATATCCAATCGGGCTATCTTCAAATGACCACAGATGATATAGATCCATCTGGCTGACTGGTGAAGCCACGCCCATTTCGAGTCGTCCATTGCAATCCCAATCTATTCTGGTTTGATGATAATGTCCAGATGCTGAGGTGGTTGTTTTACGTGGTCCGGGAGGTGAGGGGCATATCGGGTCTTGGTTTGTTCCCCGCCACTGTCTATATTTACAGAGGTTTTGTCGTGAAGTTTAGGCTGATGCTGGGTTGGTTCCCACAGTCATCACCGCTTCCTTTTCAGCTATCCTTCTCAACGTCTGAGAAACCTTCATCTCATCATCTCATCACCTCATCATCTCATCATCTCATCATCATTTCCTCTCATTCAACCGAAGCCAATAGATCTTATCTTGGTTATCATTACAGTGCGTCGTTAAACCTGATTCAAATAAAAAAAAACAATTGAAAATTTGAAAATGTTAAATTCAAAATTTAAAATGTCCAGAAATATTTGTATGTCGATCGGGAAACGCCTACAAAAACAATTGAACATGAAAACAAGCTGGAATGTATTGAATATTGCGCTAAATGACCTCGCTGTCGATGCGCCTTAAAACCCTAATATTCATTCATTCAATAGGTAAAATGGAATCGTCGTTATGCTTTTCCTTCTTTTTTTAAAAATAATAATAATAATTTTTTTTTTATTAGATTTAAATAATACGTACATACAAGATTAATAAACACGCTCTTCCACAAAGCCAAAAAGGCTTATCTGTGGGATGAAAAATAAGATTCATAGATTGGACAAAAATCGGGTTATAATAATAATAATAATTTAATAATAGTTTATATTTATTTAATGGAACAATTTGCATTGTTATAGAATGCGTCAAACTAAAACTAGATTTAAGTAATTTCATAAAAAGGATGAAATCGGAGAACATAACTAACAACATTCATATAATCAATATTCAACATTTATTTCATTCAACATTCAACATTCAACATTCAATACCATACAAATACTTATCAAGTAAGTACAGTTTCACATGATGTTTAAAAATATTCAAACTTGTAACGGCTTTTAGTTCAGTTAAATCTAATTCATCCAATCATACGAACCGGATATGGAAGAAAAACGGGCAATTGTTTTGTTTTTGTTGGGGTGGTAATCGTGAACAGTCGTGAAAAGATCGAGTAACATCGTCTTGACAGCACTTTTATGCAATATAGGCCTATAACTCGCACTGGAGCAGAAAATACGAGCATCGAATCAAATTCAATTCAATTCTATGAAATGCTCGAATTGGAAAATCCATCCGTCATTCATGTGTAATTGCAACAGTTTTTTTTTATTTATTTTTTATTCATTTGAATAGTTTTGTACAATGTTAAAATAATAGTAATAATAATGCAAAGTTCTTCATAAGTTTGGTTCTTATGTTATGTTAATTATGTTGGTATGTTTGTTTATCATTAATTTTCTAATTTTCTTTGTTTCAAATTTTCTAATTTGAAATAAGTACTCAATCTTTTTGTTTCGCTTCACTATATTGGTTTACAATACTTGCATTCTCATATCAGCTATTCCTATCAAAACCTAATCATTCAAGGTCATTGTTGTTTGATTTATATTATTTTCTCTCCTTCCCCACACACAAGCTTCGGCTTATGTGGGTATCAATATTTTTTAAAAGATCAAATAACTAACTTATATATGCGCTAAATGACCTCGCTGTCGATGCGCCTTAAAACCCTAATATTCATTCATTTAACTAACTTATTTTATTCTCATTATTACAACTTATTATTTTTCATTATTTCCACTGATTGTTCTTATTCCATTCGATTGTCCATGTGATGATTGGAGAATCTTACATGTTTAGTTTCAGATATTATTCGTAATTCCGTTAATAACAAGTGTTTTGTTATAATGATAAATGTTCAATAAGAAAAAAAGGACAAATAAACTATGGCCTACTATAGTTTCGATTGTTTTTTTTTTATTATGTAGACCCCCGTTCACCCTACCGTACAGAGTGATTCTTATATCTAGATGCAATAAAGACATGAGTATAATATAATGTGCATTTGAAATCATATAAAGTAGTCGATAAACCTACATTCAAATGCATACTGCAATAAATATATTGATAGTTTTTATTTATTCATATTGGCCATAAAGACACACTGCTGACGTCGATCTGATGGCGTCGGTGAATGATATATAAGTTTATGAAATGATGAGATGCAAGATTATATTATTATGTGTTTTTGAATAGGGGAGGAAATATATCCAGTCACCTGAATGACTGTGCAGTGTTCTAACACTCGACCACTTGTCTTAGTATTTTGGATCTCTTCTTTTTCTAAATAAGTAATCTTGACGACTAGAAATAGGCGTGGCTTCACCAGTCAGCCAGTTGGATTTATATCATTTGTGGTCATTTGAAGATACCCCGATTGGATATTTGAATTTTATTACAGTTCTAACAGCCCTGTTGATTGGACAGTATGATTTGTGACGTCAAGGGGACGGAGACTGCGAGTCGTCAGTTACAATATTGAATTTTATGTGTTTAAGGCCCGGAATTACCAAGTCCAGTTAGCCTTTATCTGACAGTTCAAACTTGTTATCACCATGGTTACCTGTGGTATTTGTTTTCAGCAACTCTCAGATAAATACTAACTGGCCTTGGTAATACTGGGCCTTAAAGTGTTATTTTATTTATGTTATCGCCACAGTCAAGCCCTTATAAGGCTTTGTGGATCAAGCGATGTGAATTTTGTTAATTGTAATGTTTCTAACTTTTGTTTTCCCAATAGAAAAAAACATATATATTATCAATCACCACTATTTTATCCTCACGAAACGTATGTTCCATGAGACATACAATTGCAACGTGTAAGAAAACCCGAGCGAGATAACTACTAAATAATGGCTACACAGATAAAACAGAACTGTTCAACCCTAACCGATAAAACAGCATTCTCAAACTGTTCGATCGACTCAGTCTACTACTTTTCTTCTGAATAATATAAAACCTTCTCCGTCTTCGTACAGAAATATGCACATTTTTATTACCATTCAATATCGGGTGTAATGCAGCGTACACACACACACACATACACACATATATATATATATATATATATATATATATATATATATATATATATATATATATATATATATATATATATATATATATATATATACTCGATATCTCGGTAGAATACAGAAATTGTCATTTATATTGCACAAAGTATGAAACTTTTTGAACAGATCTGAAACTTCTTACGTCTCCTAGCAGCGATAGACCTAACCGTTTTATCGTATAAACTGTTTCGATAGTTTTACATTTCTATGTCGAGCGCTTCTGTCTAGTATGGGACACTTTCGGGGGTGGTTGGGGTGGTAGGGGGAGGGATGGGGGGGAGGGGGGGAGGGATATTGGAAAGCAATTGACGTCTGAAATGGAAGCTTTTGAAGAAGCCACGTCGGATCCTTTGAAACGAAAAGTAGTCTAGAGAAAAATTGTGAATCTTTTGAGAGGAAAAAGAAAAAAAGAAGCGGCGGGTCTCAGTCGCGCATTTTTCAGACCGGAAATTCGAATCGCCGTATATGGAGGAAAAGTTCTTCAACATTGAAATTGATTGGCCTCGGAAAATCTCTCTATTCAGTGTCGGAGTATAATAGAGACTCGATGGCGACCAGAATGCCATAACCAATGAGATGGTTTCTGTTCAATTGGTCCCTTTGTTAGACTTCACTCACACTTTAATCAGTCGCTATCTCAACAGTAACATTCCAGACAAGAAATTCTGCACCAACAACAATCTGTTGATCTTTTTTGTATATTTATTTATTTATTATGCATGGCTTTGCAGTTAATAGGCCTACATATATTGGTGGCAAAGATCATAATATATATATATATATATATATATATATATATATATATATATATATATATATATATATATATATATATATATCTCAAACCCAGATAACCAATAAAATTGGGCCAGGGGGTGTTTCCACCAGTTTTTCTAGGGCAGACTTCTTATATCAATCGGTTCCTGCCAGTTTCAAAGATCCTAATACTAAATAATATCAAATATATTGCTCGTGTAAAAGACTGGCATCATTATTAATAGGCATAGCTGATACTAAATGTTCTCTTGCTGTATCAAGGATTTAAACATTTCTAAATTTAATTTTTCAAATCTTAAAAACACATCATCATTCAAATTATTCCAGTCTCTTCCCGTCCGATTTATAAATGTAAATTTCCCGACATCTTTCCTGAAACTTTGAATTTTGACTTTCTTACTTTGACTATCTCTGAATTTATATCTTGTGTTTTTCTTCATTATTTTAGTACCTATTTCTCTCCACCAATCATTACCCTCCCAGGCCCGATAGTAATTACATAATCTGGATATTTTCCTTCTACTCTCTAAGAATAACCTTAATATGTTCTTAATAAATCTGTATAGCCGGATTTTCATTGAAATAAATTTTCAAACAAATTGACCTCTAATATAAATAAACAAATTGACCTCTGATATAAATGAACAAATTGACCTCTAATATAAATGAACAAATTGACCTCTAATATAAATGAACAAATTGACCTCTAATATAAATGAACAAATTGACCTGTTCCTAACAAATTGACCTCTAATATAAATGAACAAATTGACCTCTAATATAAATGAACAAATTGACCTCTAATATAAATGAACAAATTGACCTCTAATATGAATGAACAAATTGACCTCTAATATAAATGAACAAATTGACCTCTAATATAAATGAACAAATTGACCTCTAATTTAAATGAACAAATTGACCTCTAATATGAATGAACAAATTGAATTAAGTAGGCACACTCTAAATTTAACCTTAGTTTGTTCGTTTCTTCATCAAAATGGCTACAAACCAAATGCATTCAGCCAAGAGCTACCCAAGCAGATTCATATCATTTTTCTTTTTTTACATTTGAGATTGACTTTACACTGAATGTGTGCATTTATTTGTCGGGAAAAACAACTCTTTTTAATTACAAGCATTCATTGTTGTCCAGAATGAAACAAAAACAAGTATAACCTGGTTATCTTACCATTCAGTGATGACATACATTGTTTTAATATGTGGTCAACAATGTCTACCTGATTGGGATCTTCAAACAAAATGTTCCTTTCAGTTTGAATTGAAAGGGGTGTTGAAAAGTTGAATTGAATTGAATTATATATATATATATTATATATATATATATATTGCATTAAGCCATTTCAAAGAAATCTGTTACCAAAGGTAAGAATAAAATATTCACTACTTACAAAGGTTACATCACATCTACAACTTGGTGACGATTTCTCACAAAAGAAAACTCTAAATGGGCGAACTACCTTTTGTACCCCCATGTTACAATCTCCTGTGTATTTATTCTCTTAATGATGCTGAGGCTCAGATAAAAACTCTCGCGACACTGAAAACTTCAAAGGGGCCAACCGTTAAAGCTCTCTAAATAAAATATACCGAACAAAGTTCTCGCTGTTGACATTTTCTCTCTCTCCAAAGAAGTTGAAAACATCTCAAAAATTCGAATAATATTTTTCACTCCATAATATATAAAGAGAGACCGTTCGGGAGGGATTTTAGATCTATACATGTATTCACGTGGGAAAAAGATAGCAACCGAGACGCGTGGCCGAGTGGTAACAGACTGAACCGTCATTCGGGAGACCGGGGTTCCATTCCCGCCATGGTCGATGATCCTGACAGGGGTTTTTCGTGGTTTTCCTCTGTCGTTCAGGTTGATACTGGGATGATTCCTTAACAACAGGCCACGACCGACTCCTCCCCACCATCCAAAACACATAATAAAAATAACCTTTCATCTCATCATCCCATCATCTCATTCATCATCCACCGACGCCAATAGATCGTAACCATCAGCATAGTGCGTCGTTAAAACCCGATAAAAAGGAAAGATACCAACTGAATAATAATTGTGAGAATTTCGGTAATTTGGATGCGCAAAGCGACAACTCAATTTAGCCGTACTAAAAAAAAACTTTTTTTGCGTTCCACGTGACCAACGAGAGCAAAATTTCGGTTGAAACTTGGCATACACATGGGTCATTATATAATTAGATATTGTATAATTTTAATATGATAGCAAGACACATCATTCCGAGGTTTCAGATAAATCGGATTAGCCGCTTTAATAAAAAGAAAAACGATAAATAATGTATTTACTTAGAGCCGGTATTATCAAGTCCAATTAGTATTTATCTGACAGTTGGTGGAAACAAATATCATGGGTAACCATGGTGATAACAACTTGCATCTGCCAGATGAAGGCTAACTGGACTTGGTAATACCAGTTCTTGGTATATAAGCAACAGGTTCATTTAATTAAATTCTCGAGCGAATAAAATTAATGACGAATAAGGAGGAAGGCAGTGACGTAATTGTTTTGAACTCAAGTTGCATATATATATATATATATATATATATATATATATATATATATATATATATATATATATAAATATATATATATATAAATATATATATATATATATATATATATATATATATATATATATATATATATATATAGCTTTCCATTACAATTTTCATAGATATCCCCATATCGCTCATCCAACAACGCATATATTGCATTTTCCCAGTAGCGTAATAACACCACAAATTTGAAAATGTCATACTTTGAAAGATGCAGTAGTGTTTCTTATCGTAAACTTCATTCTGAAACATCAGAATAATCTGAAAATATCATATATACAACTTATATATATATATATATATATATATATATATATATATATATATATATATATATATATATATATAATTTTGAAAAAAATATATATATATAACATATATACATAGTTGATAGTTATGCATATTATATAACAATAATAATCGTGCTGGTTATGATTGTATACGACTTTCAACTCTCTTGAATACAAGTATACCAATAAAAAATTGTACATTTCAATAAAATATGAATCTCGGCAACTTTCTTTGAGACAAGTTTGCGCGAGCGTTATAATTGCCATCGTCAAGTAGCAAAGCCTTCAATGGATAGTTCGCATCACGCCTGAGAGGGGTTCGACACGTCCGGTCGATGATGTTAACTGATGGGGAAGACGGTCGATCGCAGCCGCCTCGTGGACTCGAGGTGCAGGTAAGGCGTACTGTGCAATCAGTGAGAGTGAGAGAGAGAGAGCACACTTCGGTGTTGCTCTTGTCAAGTACGAGAAGGGTGGTGGGGTAGGAGGGAGAAGGGGTGGTTCAAAGTGGTAATGAAATTATGGTTACTAACCATTTAACAAACTTGATGATAAAAAGTGCTAATTGTTTTGAGTGTCACTAACGACACGTTAGTTTATGTATAAATGTATATTCATATATATATATATATATATATATATATATATATATATATATATATACATATATATATATATATATATATATATATATATATATATATATATATATATATATATATACATATATATATATATATATATATATATATATATATATATATATATATATATATATAAATATATATACATATATATATATATATATATATATATATATATATATATATATATATATATATATATATATATATATATATATATATATATATATCCTGCATTCATATCCTGCTTTCTTTCCTATTTAATCAGAATCCACTTTTTTCTCTTCCTCTCCATTCGTTTTCTCTCTCATTCTATTGCCTATCTGATCACTGCTTGAGAGGAAATATGTTTTTATTCGAGTCTACAGTTCGTTCTGGTAATTATTTGTTAACACTTTCATCAATTAAATTCAACTCGATTTATTTTCTACATTTTACTTGACAAATTTTAGAATTACAAAACCAAAAAATATATGTGATGTTGAGAATAAATTCATAACTCGACTTCAAATTTCATTTCATTTCCGTAAACTTGAAATTCTCCGCTTCCAATGCCAATTTCCTCATATTGCACAACGCCCCAGCCGAAGCCGTCTGCACATCGTGATCTCTCGACCCGATCGTAATCAGCAAAAACTTGACAACTCCAGACGCGTGAAGTTCGATACAATTAAACGGATCGGCCGACAACTGACGGATCGCCAACGCAGTCGTCTTGTGCACATCCGTATTGTCGTCGTACATGTACCCGACGATCGCTCTAATCGCGCCCAATCGTCCAAACTCGTGACAATTCACTCCCCAATTGCAGCAAGACGCGACCGCCCTCGACAACTCGGCTCGTAACTTGACATCTTTGGTGCCGACCAGATTGGCCAGTAAACCGACAACACCGTGATCGGTGATGACGCCGAGATTCTCGCGGTCTTGGGCTATCTGCGCTATGGCAGCGCACACACTTGTCAGAACAGCATTGTTACGCGACCGAAGAAGACTCACAATCAATTCCAAACCGCCAACAAAACTACGGACCATCTCTCCGGAATCGAAAGCATTTTTCACGCAAGGTACCAAAGCAGCGGCCGCCTTTGCTTGTACATTCGTGTCTTTGTTTTTCAGTAAAGACCAAATAAGTCTGACTCCGTCCAATTCTTCGATCTCCAGCATGCACTCATGGTTGTTGGCGCACCGTCCGAGGGCGACGGCTACGTTGGCCAACATCGGTTCGTAGATGTAATTCAAAAGATTGACCAATAAGGGAAGACCATGTGCCATACGGACATTGTTGCGATTTTCGTCGGTGACGCACATCTCTGCGATACCACCGCTCGCGTAAGTACGAACCAAATCGTTTTCATCGTCCAATAGACTGACGAGTACATCGACTGTTCTCAATTCTTCGAGTCGTCGGACATTCGCTTTAGAAAGTGCGCATTTAAAGATGGCACCGGTGATGGCGGAAATGAGTGCTTTGTCTTCTCGAATTGCTTTGTTCTTCGCTAGATTCACCAACGGATCTAGACCACCTTCTTCGCGAACCTGATCTCTGGTTACCAAATCATCGGCACATTTATAAATCGCCAATGCGGATAATTTCACAATTTCTTTATTCGCATGAGTTAGATATCGCACTAGATCCGCGATAAGACCTTCTGATTGGATAGAAACTTGGTATTTATTCTCTGTGGCGCACTCTTGTAAGGTTCCGATAGAGGGTAACACGACGTCCACATGGACCGATCTTGCGGTACGCGCTAACGGTTTTATACATCCGCTTTTCATGATGTATTCTCTGTTCTTTGCAGACATGGTCAGAGTCCAAAGAGCTCGAGCTGCCGCTCTGGCCGAGTCCACTTCCTCCAGCTGTTCTTCATTGAGCGACTGGAGCGGTTTACTCAGAGCAGAGTCACTGACTTCCAACATTTCCACGAGTTTGTGAATCCCGTCACATTTCCGCACGTACCGTCGTGCACAACGGACGGTGGCGATCTTGGCTATCGTCTCTGCCGCGAGGATTTGCAGGTCGCGAGCTAAGCCTCCTGTGATCTCGACCAGTAACGGTATGGCACCCAAGTCGGTGAGATCGCGACGGATGAGAGGATTGCGTGATATCTCATTCAGCACGGCCAGGGAGCCAGATTTGCACCGGTGATCTTCCGTTTCAAGAATGTTGACGAGTACCTATGATGAAATAATAAATAAATATAATAAAATAAATAATATATAAATAATGATGAATAATAAAATGCAGACAAGAATTGTCGAATACGCTAATTACTCAAATGATTGTCCGAACTTTAGCGAGGATTCAATTTGACATACTGAAAAAAAATTGGTGCTCGTTTTTTTTTTACTATTTTTTTTGTCGGTTCTCCACAGGTCAAACGGCTACAGCTATAAACTTCTAAATTTTGTATTCATGGTTCCTTATCTAACTCAGATCCGTATAGTTTTGTGGCATCATCGGGTGATAACTTTTATTTTTAAGAATTTTAGAAATTTCAAAAATACCCATTAGAATAACACAGCGGAAAAAAAGAAAATATTTTCATTTTCCAAAAAAATGAAATTTTGCGTGAAGTTTAATTACAATTTGATACACATTTATGGAAACTTTCAGCTTGATTGGGTCAGCCATTTTGAAGAAAAAACATAAAATGTGCTGAATTGGTACCGCTCGAAGCAGTTTTTACCCATTTATAACTCAAATGTCACCCAATTGGCGAATGTAGGCAAAAGTTTGGCAAAAAAGTCGACATACTATTACTATCCACTCATCCAACAATGCATATATGACGTTCACTAGTAACAATACAACAGTACCTCAAGACCGCCCACGTCACGAATTGCAATCTGATTGATCTCAGACGTGAGGTCGTGATCCTTAAGGATGCACAACGACACGTTGGTGGCCGTCTGGTCACCCGACTTGATGTACTTGATCAGTTTCTGAATGTGCCAATATTCAGAGGGTACGTCGGTGCCGCCCCTGGTCTTGAGGAAGCGCATCTCCTCGTCGTCGGAAGAGTAGACGTCGGCGTCGGAGCTGTCACTTCCGTTCTTCGGCTCGGTGACGTACATTATCCTCGGAGCAACCTCTAGACCGTCTTCGTTCCAGAAGTCCATTGTGAGCTACTGAATAACATGAATAACGTGATTATCAGTATCGTCCATCGGGTATTTTGGATTCCCCTTCATATATATATATATATATATATATATATATATATATATATATATATATATATATATATATATATATCTATATATATATATATATATATATATATATATATATATATATATATATATATACATATATATATACATATATATATGTATATATATATATATATATATATATATATATATATATATACATATATATATATATATATATATATATATATATATATATATATATATATATATATATATATATATATATATATATATATATATATATACATATATATATATATATATATATATATATATATATATATATATATATATATATATATATATATATATATATATATATAAATTATGTATTCATTTCTTCTTACCCTTCATCATTCATCATTCTATCATTTTATATAATTGCTCACATTTTTTGATAAGAATACGATATTTCTTTATATTTTTGGGTAGCCCCTAATATTAGTATAGTGCTTATTGTAATTGAAAATGTTGTCGAGTCTTCGCCACCGTCTATGACATTCGTGAGTGTAGAAAATAAATAAATGAAATTAATAAATGAAACTTGATATATTTGTTTGAGAATGTAATTCATGTCTTATTATTATTATTAATATTATTATTATTTATTATTAAATCCAATGACTAACTATTGAGAGTTCGACCCTAGAGCGTGTATAGGGTCGGACCTACATGTCCTCGCTCATCCTAGTATAACATGACTCACATTTATTGACAGCTTGGATGAGATAAAAGGAAAATAAGTAGATGATTGCTTGACATAAATTATTACTATAATTAAAATAGAACTTTAATTTCACTTACCTCAAGATGTGAACTGAAGAATTAGAGGTAAATAATGACCGCCTGGTATAAACGGAATTTAGTCACCTTCTGAAACTGTGCCAATTTTTTTGTAGGTTATGAAAAATCCATCCCTTCAGCGTGCAGTATTACATTATACGTCGATGATGCTCTCAAAATATTGAGAAAATTAGTGAACGAAAGACAGAAGATAGTGAAGTGTGAGATATAGTATAGATTAGAAGTGAATACACATATTATATTAATAGTAAAATGTGTAAGTCTTGGGGTACACAAAATAAAATTCCACTCATTTCGCCAGAGAGAGCACAGCCTTCTTTATTCAAATCATTCATTTCTTAGAAGAATGATCTGCATGAAGAAGGCTGTGAGCCAGAGATACTAAAACACTGCCTGTTCGATCATTTTTCGAATATCTTTTTCCAAGGTCGAAAGAAATCATCTTGAACACTCGATAAAATTATATTCGGATGAAATAGACCTACAATTGACCACTAGTGATAGGCGTGGCCTATTGGCAGGCCACCTTGATCTATACTTCATGTGGGCATTTAAAGATACTCTGATAGGCTAAGTCAATTTTCCCACATAATAAACAGCCCATTTGATTGAATGTAACGTAATCCAAATACATGGAATACATGTAAAAGGTTCATGTGAGAGCTTTTATATAGCACATCTACTTCAATTGAATGAAATTATACCATATTTAAAAGGCAACGGGTATGGCGTCTAAATCTTCTTTCTTATTGAGAGTATATAATTTTTCATACTTATATTATCATATTCTACAAATACAATACTGCATACAGTAATTTTTATTGTTTGATGATTAGAATGTATATATTATATTATTGTATAATGATATACAATACGATACTGAATACAATATTGTTGTTTCCAAATGATCCTAACAATCGACGCTCGGAAATCCCCAAATCCCCGATTTTGGGGAATCGACCAAAAAGACAGTCTCGATCCTGTCCTATAGCCTCATCTTACAAGAATAAAAAGTGAAACTAACTCAATTTAAAATCCGTAAACAAAAAACAAATCTCAATGTAGGCATAGTTTTACCATTTCGTTAGAATCACATTATTTCTGAAAATATATTTTACCACACTTTGGCACAAGTGACCTATAACCTTCAACATGAAATATATATGTAAAAGTTCTATGTGGGAGCTTTTATAGAACGCATTCACCTAGATTGAATAAAATTATAATATAATATTTCAAAGTCAAGGATCATGTTTTGTGTTATGTTGGTACGCATTATACTGCCAACTCAACTGAGGATGAAGTATTCAAATATGAAATATCCATATATATATATATATATATATATATATATATATATATATATATATATATATATATATATATATATATATATATATATATAGATAGATAGATACATATATAAATATATATATATATATTTATATATATATATATATATATATATATATATATATATATATATATATATATATATATTGTATCGTGCTATTTTTATCCAGCGTAATCGTATTTAATATTATTCTAGTCAGATCAGTGAAGGAAAGAACTTTATCATTCTGAAAATATGCATTCGAAGTTTCGTGCAAAAAGAAACAAATAATATTCTTCCGCGTTTCGAGAGAGAACTAGGAAGAATATTTCAATATGATGAAGTTTTCTTTTTTTCTGATTCAAGTGAAATTCGAAATATTAAAACTTGAAA
This sequence comes from Brachyptera risi, assembly GCA_964007535.1. Classification (NCBI taxonomy): domain Eukaryota; kingdom Metazoa; phylum Arthropoda; class Insecta; order Plecoptera; family Taeniopterygidae; genus Brachyptera; species Brachyptera risi. The sequence goes on along the minus strand of OZ023329.1, from coordinate 49,193,525 downwards.
GTTGCAGACGGAAAATGTTTTCGAGAAATGAAAGTGGGCAGCGTGTTAACAATGTTCAAGAATAGCATATAGAATGGCATAACAAATGAATCAATAGCATTAACCACAATTACCCACTTAGTGACGTCATATATCAGAGACACATCGAATTTTAAGATTTTTCAATGTAAATTTTAATGACATATTATAATCAAAAGAAGACCGTTTTCGGACATTTCTTGTCCGAATGTGTCTAAAAATAGAATTGTGGTTGATGCTATTAACTATATTCAATGAATCATGAGGCAGGACATTTCAAATACATATAGTGTAGGTAGGAGCTTCATATACCATTAAAAAGTGTGTTAATTGAGTTACATGATAAATAAGTGGGCGAACGCGTTGTGTTCCCGCGTTGATGGATGAGCTGGAACAATATAATATCAACATATGTTTGGATTATTATATAAATATATATATATATAAATATATATATATATATATATATATATATATATATATATATATATATATATATATATTTATATTTATATTTATATGGTATATAGTATATGTAGAATGATGGATGGCTTCAGGTGTTTACTTACATAATCCCCGAATATGATCCCAGTTCGAATCCAGGTCAGGGTCAGAACCCACCATGTATATAACACACATGTCAATGAGGGTATCGATACGACATCGTTTTAATTCCCAAACATTGATTGATTACCTGCTCCACAGCCCGAGCGTCAAATGACGCGAGCTATTATTCTTGTACCCCACATTCAGTGCATTACCCTCCTGTCATTGACAACCCTTCCACGTCCCATTTGTTCAATATATCGAATACTAGTCAAACGCGAAATATGCGTTGTAAGATGAGCGAGATATCTCAATAAGGTATAAAAGTCCTTAAAGTAGTTCTACCCTTGCTACTTTATCGACTCTGGTATTCTACACACCTTGATATCTGAATAAGCTATTAAAGTCGTTAAAGTAGTTTTACTCTTGCCACTTCATTGACTCTGGTGTTCTACACACCTTGACGCATATAAAAAATACTTCATTGTTGGTCAACTCTTGAATCTAGAAAGCAGTGAATCTCGACAACTTAATTCTGTCACAATTTTTATGATATATTTTATGAATATTATCAGACATTTTATTTTTTTTCTTCAAAACGACTGATCAGAATTGCTTAAAAGATCGTAATAATGTGTAAAATCCATGTATACACATTTAGAGAAAATTTCATTCCATTTGGAGAGATTTTATTTTTCAACATTTTCTGCCCAGCCAAATCTTATGGGGTTTTTAGAAACTTTGAGATGATGATTCTCAAAATCGGTCCGACCGATTCATCCCAAAAACTATACAGTTCTAAGTTGGATGAGTTTGCGTGTACAAAAAAAGTTTCATGTTGATCAGTCAACCCTTGCGACCTGTGGAGTGCTTACAAACAAAAAAAAAAAAAAACAAAAAAAAAAACACACAGACAAAGCCCTATAAGAGTGGGATGGAGACTTCGCTACGCTCATCAACAAGAAATAGCTCACACAGGTTTTGTAACCTCAAGTTCTGAAAGTGCCTGATGTGGAATAAATAGCATGACGAATTTTATATATATATATATATATATATATATATATATATATATATATATATATATATATATATATACATAAATATATACGTATATATATATATATATATATATATATATATATATATATATTTAATAATTTATATTACATTAATTATATATTATATATTATAAAAAATACATTACGGCAAAGAATGTCGTGCAAAAGATCAAAGAGCAACTAAGACGTGTGGTTAAGTGGCTAGCACACTGAACCGTCATTCAGAAGACCGGGGTTCGATTCCTGCCATAGTCGATCATCCTGACAGGGGTTTTTCGTGGTTCCCCTCTGTTGTTCAGGTAAATACTGGAATGGTTTCTTAACAACAGGCCACGACCGACTCCTTCTCACTATCCAAAAACACCTAATAAAATAACCTTTCATCTCATCATCCCATCATCTCATTTATCATCCACCGACGCCAATAGATCGCAGTCATCAGTAGAGTGCGTCGTTAAACCCAATATAAATATGAATGAATGAATCATAGAGCACACACACGTGTAAAACTAAATGACGAGTCATATAGAAATACAAGTAAAATGAATGGACCTGAATAATGCATATGGTGTGTGTACCAGTTATGACCACTAGAGGTAGCGACCTATTTTTACTGACCGACCCCATTACTATCGCCAAGAAAAGCGCTACTGATGTGATTCTCAGATCAGATATAACCAAGGTGTATCAATTCAAAAAGTAATTGAATGATTATTGGCAACAGGAGATCTATTTCATAGACCGAGACTCAGTTTCGGAAGTGTTGATTTAATCACTTAATTAAAACCCTTATATTCATTCATTAAATAGATTTTCTCATAAGTGATGCAACTCCGCTTCAAAACTATACATCATGAAAATAGATGATGACACTTCACTCTCCCAAAATTCAACTGAATTTGTGCTTTCATTCGACCTGTGGAACGCGAATGAAATAATAAAAAAAAAATGCACGTTTTTTTTCGAGTACAATAAAATTGATTCTCCGCTTCTCCAATCCAATAATAATTGTTAACCTGTTATATATAAGAATCTTTAATATAACTCACTCACTCCCTCCATCCCAAGTACCATACAAGCACTAATTGAATCTTCCTGTTACACCCTCGGGATCATATCGATCTTATATATATATATATCTTATAATAACACACGCTCTCATGCTGTTGTCTCGTCGCTTTTTCCCGCTGGAGATTTCCCCGTTATTTGATTCCCACTCACTATACCCATCCAGAGAGCTTCTCTCTTATTACATTTATCTTGTAAGAGAGTCGAGTATGAAAGACGATGCATTCCCTGGAGGATTTACTTGGTACATTTGTTTGCCACATCCTCAACTCTTGTAAGGGTAGAGGTAGGTAGAGAAATCTGTGAATGTAAAAATGTGTGGTATATATATATAATATATATATATATACATATATATATATATATAAATATATATATATATATATATATATATATATATATATATATATATATATGTATATATCAATATATATATATATATATATATATATATATATATATATATATATATATATATATATATATATATATATATACATATATATATATATATATAAATATATGTGTGTGTGTGAAAAATATAATATACGAAACAGGTGCAATTGTTACATTCTCCATTTTGTAAATGAATGGTGAAGTTGAAACAGGTAAAAGTACGAAGAAATAACGAACATCCGGCCAACTAAACATCAAGCAGGTCCAGTACTACAGAGAGGAGAGGAAGTTTCCGTGAAAAACAACAAACAAACAAAAAGAAAAACAGAAGAAAAGCTTTGAACATCTTGAAAGTTTTCTCCACACACGGGTCGAACAGTCAGTTCAAAACAGCGGTGAAAATGAATTGGAACACGTTTAAATTATCAAGTATAGTCGTATTCACGGAGAAGAAGGTCACCTATACCAACATAACAAACACAAATACAACCGTTATATCTATACAGCTGTGGTATTTTTAAAGATATCGATTTTTCAGAAGGAGATTATCGCTTAGAAACGTAACTACATCTTTCAAAAGCGTTGAATGTTCAAATCTGCAGCGAGTTTGCCTACAATTTTAATGTTTCTGCGTTTGGTAGAATATTATCTCACTCCGTGTTTACGAGTATATCAATGGATATAGTTCACGTGAAAATAAGTTATACTATAGCACTAAGTACATGTCTGTTCATTCGGTTATCGCTATTTTAGCAGATATTTCGAAATTTTTCCTTCAATTTTCAATCCAATTCAAGTTCAATTCCAAAGTTGAGTTCAATCATTCATGAGAAAATTGAATATTTTGTTAGTTTTTTAATCTTTTGAGTTTTTCTTGTGTTTTTACAGGCTCATGCTCATACAGTTGAAGGTTCAAGTAATATATTCATGCTTGTATAACGTCATTTGTATATATTCTAGATATTCTAAATATTCTTCTCAATTTATGTAATATTTTCCAATAACACGAAAACAATATCAGCAAATTTTATCGATATTCAATATTATTTCTGTATGCTGCTTCCTAATCTCATAAAACACTTAGCGATGCTTGACGACTTTTCACACTCTTGTAAATTTCGCGATCATTTTTATTGATTGACTTTTAAACAAATTGATCACATATTTCGTCATAGAAATCAGCATTGTCATTATAAATCAACTAGGCAAACGCGTTATGTGTTTCCGCGTCGATGGATGAGCTACTTATATCAATTTATATATTTGGATTGGTTATGTATATATATATATATATATATACACCTTGAGATCCAAACAATTACATCACTGCCATCTTATTTCCAAGTCAATTGATATGATAATAAAGAAGGCTTTGTTTTAATCGTTTACAGTTAATAAGTGACAGCTGTTGCTTGAATTTAATAGGTATCTTAATAGGTTTGATTGATTTACCAAAATTACATTATATATTTTTTTACATCAAAAGGGCAGATTCGATTTGAATGAAAGTTCGAAATAATGTGTATCATTATTATATTGAAATTTCCTGAGAAAATGAATTCTCTCGGATGAAATATTTTTAAATTTTTTCCTCCGGGTTATTCTTATGGGATTTTTGATAACTTTGAAATGAGTTTTCTCAGAAGTGGTTGAACCGATTTCTCCCCAAAACTATACAGTATTTAATTACATAAGTACACTTATGTGTGCCAAGTTTCATTTCATTTTAAAATTTCGTTCGACCTGTGGAGCGTGAGCCAAAAAAAAAGTACTTTTTTTTCGGGTATGGTGAAATTGAGTCTTCGCTTCGCACATCCAATAATTTTAAAAAGGAGGATTTTGAATGAAGTTTGAAAATCGTCAAACAACCACAGTACTGACACAGTGGACTAGAAAACTATTTTTAGCCTGGCATCTCGATCTTGACTCGTGAATTATATATTACACATGAGCTGGAACAATGAACTAAAACTTCCTCCCAAAGAAATACTGTAAGTCGGAAACGGTAAATCTATATACTTCTTAAGAGTGGGAAATTCTCCAAGGAGTGTGAGTAGAAATTGGCCGTGTTTGATACCCGAGGGAACAATCGAATCCAGAGTCTGGAAGACTACCAACTCCATGGAAATAAATATCCCTGGAGGAAACTGAACGAAACCACTCTCATTGTGAAATCGCAATGCTGCCAAACCTGCAAAGATTTCTGTTACGTTTTTTCGTAGGTTTTTCGTATTGAACTCAGTGCAATAGTTCAATGACGATGCAGATATTTGGCAACGTTGGAGCTTATGACTAATTACTAATGTTGTTAGAATTCATTTTTGTGCAAATATTGAGGAAAAAATGATTTCCAATAATGTATTTGTCTCAAGGGAAGTTAATTTGATTTAAATGAACTCTTCTCTATTTCTTATTACTAAAACCTCTGAATGAAAGTATATTTAACCTGATCATATAACACGGTGACAATGGAAAATACGCCATCTTTAGTCAACAGAACAAACAAACTATAATATATTGTATTTAAGGATATTGAAATCTTGAAAATTTGGGGAAATAAACAAAATATATCAAAACCACAGCAAACTTATATTTTTGAGTAATTTAATAATAATATTGGAAATATTGATCCATCATAAAGCTGTACAAGTGAAGTCTCATATTTAAATATTAAATAATATATAAATATCAAATACTTAATCATATATTTAATAATAAATTAATAGTATAAATATTTATATTAAATAATATAGATATTTATAATTATTTACATCATAATTCAGTCATCATTATTGTAGTGGAAATGACACTCATATCAATAATTGAGGGGGTTGGTGCAAAAACAAGTCGAGTCAGAAATTTCATATCTGGAGATATTCACGGTATTAGATTCCAAATTCCAAAATAAATATATAGCTCCAATATTATTCATTTCTATAAGTATAGTGATACAAATACATCAATTTTCTACTGTAAAAATCATTTTGAGTGATTTTTATTGAAGGGATGATCATTTTTTGCAACCCTTGATGCATTTGGACTTGTCATGTTTTTGCACAAAAAATAATTGTATTACATAATTACAATTTTTATCAAAGTTATTTATTTTAATCAATACAAAGTTGATATTTTGATTGCTAGAATTTCTGAATTTTTTCGATTTTCTACTCTAGACGGCCATTTGGTAAAATCTGACAGCTCACTGCCACCCTGATTGGTTACAAGAACGAGGCAAGTCCTGGGACATGTCTTGTTCTTCCCACAAAAGTAAGTGGCTATGAGTGTGCATTGCATACCGGCTTGTGAGGTATGTCCGGACTCGACTTATTATTGCTCCAAAATGAAGACAAAAAACTATTTTACATAATTGCTCGCTTTTTTCAAAAACGTCAAAAATGTGACTTGACTTGTTTTTGCATCAACCCCCTCAATTAGTGATAAAGTTACTACATAAAGATTTGCAAAAGTCTGAGTTTCAAACCTGTTGCAGAAGTTTTATATCCTCATTCCGCCACCGCCTTCTTGTTGGAATCACCAGCTTTGTCGTAACTAACGAACGTTAGTTTAGTTGATACTATCAGCTGTTTTAATTGTATTAGTGACCATGGTCACCAATTTTTCAATCAAACGAACTTCATCATTCACGCTGACGTAGAAGATAGCTGTTGCGCTTCTCGTTTTTTTTTTTTTTTATCAACCAAACTGAATCCTCCCCCTACCCCCTCCCCTTTCCACCCCTTCGCATTGACATTGCTTTTGTGAGTGTATGAAAGGATGATCGTGATATGTGTGTGTGTGTGTGTGTGTGTGGCTAGTTCATATTTATGCCGTGAACATTGGGATGGGACAGTCGGATGGTTTATCCCACGAGGGTTGCATGGGAGCTATTTACTAGATGAAAACTACGATCAGAGGTCAAACTGGGGCAACAGAAAAGGAGTGAATAAATGGATTCGGTTACTGAATTTATACTGAATAACTTTGGAAAAATATTTAATAAATCATTGACAAAAAAAGTAGAAGACGAAAAGAAGGGGGGGGGGGGGGGGGGAATTGTGGCCCTCATTGTCAAAACCCATAGCCTATGATATAGTCGATCGCTGAGGTAAAGAAAAGATCATAACTGATTAATTAACTGATCATAACTGATTAAAAGATTATTAACTGATGATATTATTTTCCCATTCTATCATTCAAGCCTTCACAATTTCCTCATTGGATTTTACAATTTTTTTAAAGCATTTTGTTTTTTATAGTAATTATTAATCAAATGTTTTGGTTCAACTTGACACATATTGTTGAACTTTATTACAAAAAAAGTGTCCAAGTAATTTTAATGATACCTCCTCAAATTAAAAAATGCTTTCAAATGTACTCGGAGAAATCCCTCTCAGCCGACCTCCGTAGCTCAGTCAACGAAGAAATCACTTTAGAAACTGAAGTCACCGTCGTTGGGCGTATGTTTGTTTCCCGCATTAGGCAGGGATTTTTACTATAGTCCTTTCACTTATCATCACATCATTTTTTAATTAGACCTATCACTTGCTTATTCGTACTCCCATTATAGTTCAGCTGTTGGTGGGGTCGTTAAGCAAACAAACATCATGATCATAAAGAACTCGGCAAAAAGATCGTGATTGCTACCGACTTATACCTCGTTCACACTAGGATCACTAACTGCAGTTAAGCTAACTGCAGTTAGCATCATGGATGACACCGTTCTTAACTGAGGTAAAGTGTTAACACTGACAGCGATGAAATGGTTGTTAGTGACGTCATGCACTGCCATCTTCCTCTTCGATTACTGTTAACTTTTATATTGCATTTATAGATTGACAGATTTTCTGTTGATATCTCGCCTTGTTTTTGAACAAAGCCATCTATATAATTCGAATAATGTAAATAATATAGAGGGCCTTGCTTTGAACCAACAATGTGACGATACGAATGATGTTGCTCTTTGAGAAGGCGGTGAATTTTGGTCGCAGTTAAGCTAACTAATTTCTAGAAACTTGGTAAAGACATAACCTGAGTTAACTACTAACCAAGTTCCGTTCATATTATGACTTAACTAACGTTTTCTACTTAACTGTAGTTAAATTCTGTAATGTGAACGAGGTATTATCCGGTTATTTGAAAAACTTTCAAAAGTGAAATTGCGTGAAATTGATCGTCGTTTGGCTATATTTTGTTATATTTCATGTATTTTACTAGCGAATATTTTGATACAGCTTTTTAAAGTTTGAATGTGAAAATAATAACTCGAAAGTTTTGCATTGCACCTGCACCAGTATTACCTTTCAAAAACCGTATAGTTTACTATTATTGTTTTATATAATCTAGTTGTTATGAGTTTAAGTTTTCTTTCAACTTATGGAAAACAAAAAGAAATCCGTTTTGAGAACAAAGCAACGATAAGGAGAAGTGCAACTTGATTAAATTGTTTCACAAGAACAAGCTTCTTAGTCGAGTGTAAATTTCAGGTTGAAGAATGAATTTTCCAGACTCATGGCTCAACATTATTTTTACAAACTAGCTAGACACAGTTAGAGATTTATGCAATTCACTTTTATTCGTCGAGCTAATTATTTAGTATGTTTCAGCTCAACCAGGAAAACGTAACAAATGCGTTGTTGAATGAGCAATATTTGACACAATGAGTAACAATAGAATGAGCTTTTAAATCCCAATATGGCCGACTAATGGTTACAAAAGTTCAGTCGACAATGTAATATTCCAATCAATAATATGCGCGCGCTTCGTTTTGTGACATTTCTCTAGTTCCGATTTTCAATACTAACAGCGTACTCGCAACTTTTCGTGGACAATAGGCTTCTGTCACGTAACAAATGACAAACAATCGTTACCATAGCAACACAGCGAATTGGTGGACTACCAAATATTTGATTGGTCAATTCCAATTGGTGGGCATTGTTGTCTATCTCTTTCAACAATGGGTGACGTCACTTGACAGAAGCCTATAGGGATCTCAAAACAATAATATCACTGCCCTTTATTTCATTAAGGCCCGGTTTTACGAATCTGGATTAAGGAATAGTTAGTGGATTAACTTGTTATCACCATTGGTTACATATGTTATTTTCGTACCTTTAATTAATAGTTAGTGGATTAGCACCCTTTAACTAAGATTGGTAAAACCGGGTCTAATTAATGTGAGCGAACAACAATATTAGTAGGCCTATACATTGATAAAAAAAAACGATAGGCCAAGTTTGAACTGTCGTAGATTTCTTCAAAGAACCTTTAAGTACTTGCAAGCTAGTTTTATCATCAAATACATGCAGTAATTCTCTCTAGAAATTATATAATATCCCATTTGATCAAAAAAAAACTTCATATTAATATGAATGCACTTGTCAATAGTGTTTGTAGTTCCACTGTTATTGTAATTCCATGTTCTACATTGCATAATAACAACTGCCTCATCAAGGTATGTAGAATGACAATACCAGTATTGACACAGCTAGCACTTCACAATATTATCAACATTTTTTCATCAACTGATCGTTTTTATCAAAAACAGTACATCAAAGGTTGAAATATAGGACTGTACTTTGATGCTCATCTATTATCTATATCAATAGTTTCTAGTAATATATATTAATAGTCGTCAATATCCAGTAATTGTTATAACTAGGCAAACGCGTTATGTGTTGCCGCGTTGATGGATGAGCTGGAACATATCGACTTGACTTGGATTGGTTATTATATATATATATATATATATATATATATATATATATATATATATATATATATATATATATATATATATATATATAAAAATATATATATATACACACCTTGAGATCCAAACCATTATATCACTGCCATCTTATTTTCCATTATTAATTTCTATGATAATAAAGAAGGCTTTGTTTCAATCGTTTACAATTAAGTGGTGACACCTGTAGCTTGAATTTAATAGGTATCCTAATAGCTTTGAATGATTCACAAAAATTACATTAAATATTTTTTTACATCAAAACGGCTGATCTGATTTAAATGAAAGTTCGGTACAATGTGTATCATCATTGGATTGAAATTTCCTGAGAATTTGAATTCTCTCGGATGAAATATTTTTCTTGAATTTTTCTCTGGGTTATTCTTATGGGATTTTTGAAAACTATGAAATGAGTTTTCTCAGCAGTGGTTCAATCGATTGTGCCTCAAAACTTTACAGTATCGAATTAGATAATGGCACTTGTGTAAGCCAAGTTCAACTGATTTTGAATTTTCGTCTGACCTGTGGAGCGCGAACAAACAAACAAAAAAAACAAAAAAAAGGACTTTTTTTCGGGTATGGTGAAATTGAGTCTTCTCTTCGCTCAACCAATCAATAGTTTCTAGTAATCTATATGAATATTTGTCAATATCCAGTAATTTTTATAATAATAATGTCAGTCTATCTTTTATATTGTATATCTCACAATACATTTTCAGATATTCGAATTTCAAATATATGAATTTAGCATTTTTCAGATTACATTTTTGTTCACTTTGTCTATTTATACTATTTTGTTTTTGATTTGAAAGAATTGTACATTCAATTCAATCCATCCCATTATTGTAACAATATATATATATATATATATATATATATATATATATATATATATATAATTGATACTATTATTTTCGGTATCACTTGTGTTATTTTTAGAAACCATTTTTCAATTAAATTGAATTAAATTAAATTTTGAAACAAATATTTGAGAGAAAATTATGTTATTATCAGCTGCTGGTAAGTTCTCACTCACCGTTTTATTAAATAAAATACTAATCGAGATTTCATATGCATATATCAATATTGTACGAGAGCTCAATTTAGTTTGAAAAGCATTATTAAATTATCAGATTGAGAATGTATTAATTTTCGAAAAGAGATTCTCTCCTACAAATTATCAAACTTGTAAAAACTAAAATATACTTCGTAATTAATTAATAATTTCCATATGAAAATAAGAATGGGAGGAAGGAAGATCTAGAAAAAGGTATAGACAAAGAAATATAATACAGATTTATGGATTTTATTAGTGAGTTCCACTGATAAAGGTGATGTATGAATGTGTGAAAATGAACATAATATGTGACGTGAATGAAAGATGATATAAATTGAATATGATAATGAAGTGTTTTTCCAGCAAAAACACAGAAATGTCTTCCAAAATCACTTGTATGTCTCTCGAGGAACAGAAGTTGTGTTCTAGATTTTCAAATAACACACCACAATAAAACTGTTTTTACTAGATTCACTTCACTATGAAGCATGAACTATAAAACGTATCATATAAAAACTACATAGTATCAGGGCTGAGTCCCCCAAATCATTTACCATTCCAACGTTCTTTTTAATTCAAACGTTCGAATTTCAAAATAATCAATGTGGCTTATAGGCTTCTGTCAAGTGACGTCACCCATTGTTGAAAGAGACAGACAACAATGTCCACCACTTGGAATTGACCAATCAGAATGTTTGGTAGTCCACCAGTTCGCTGTGTTGCTATGGTAACTATTGTTTGGCATTTGTCAAGTGACAGAAGCCTATTCTTCTGTAATGTTTTTAGAGATAATATTTTGGCCACTTTTTTAGCCTCAGTGAGTTAACGCTCCACGTCAACAACTGAAGTCGGGCGTGGGTTCGAGTCCCGTATAAGGCATGAGTTTGTGTGAATATTATTCATCTATCACCGGCTCATTCGTACCCCCAAATAAACAAGATGTTTTGGGGGTTCGTTGAACAAACAATAATGATATAAAATTTGATTAACATTTCACTGTTTCAATTATTACACACTAATGTACACATTGTTTAACGACGCGTTTTTTCTGTGTGTATGCATATTACACATAATTCAAAATGTTGAATCCAAACACATTGAAATAACATATACTATATATTCAATTTTTAAAACATTAGATATCGAATATAATTTTTGCATGAATGTTTAAACGATTAAATAAAGTAAATGTTCGGACTCAACCCTTCCAACTTTATTTATCCTCAATGCAATACCAACTTGAGAGCAATTCACGCTTAATGCAGTTCTGTATTCAAGACCCGGTTTAACCGAACGATTACGTCTAGAGTTTAACTGGAAGACAAAAACTATTCTCTGATTAAAGATTCTAGGTTCGAAAGTATTGTGGCCTTCGAATGGAAAATGACATTCATATTTAAGTTAAATCCTCTAGGTGCATTGTATTGTGGCCTTAACATGGGGGATACATGTTATCTTCTCTCAGTTTAATTCTCGAATTGTAGCCTTAACATTAGGTCGAAGAATACATGTTATCTTCTCTCAGTTTAATTCTCGAATTGTAGCCTTAACATTAGGTCTGAGGATATACATCCATTTTCTTTCAGTAAAATCCTCAAATTGTAGCCTAAAAAAATATATATATATAATCTCCCAGTCACACTCTAGACATAAACCTCCAACCTAAACCTGGTGAAGTTCAACTGTCTCTCACACGCGAGAGAGAGAGAGAGAGAGAGAGAGAGATAGGGCTCAAGTCGGTACCGCTCCTTGTTCTTCCCGAGAGTCCTGTGGGTCTAAGCGTGTGTCAGCTCCTGCTTGCTGGTCGGGTTGAGGGGGATCTCCTCGCGGGTCACGTGGAACACGACCTGGGGGTCACGGTCGAAGATGACGCGGTAGAAAGAAGAGACGAGCAGGCCGGCGGCTAGAGGGCTGATCCAGTAGATCTGCGGGCAGACACGTTTCAGCGATAAGTTATATCATGAGTGATATCATGAAAGAAGATTAGAATATGCAATATACCTTCAGTATTTATATCACAGAAACGGTTTTTACTTGTAATGTGTTCCGGACTTTCGGAAACTGAAAGACTGTTATCTGCGGCGGAAAGTTATGGTTACCGACAGCACAGTCCTGGTGTTGAAGTTCATTGGTTTTAAATAATTAAAATGGGGTGGTAGGATCGCCCTTGTGGTGTCCCGTCCAAACGATCCTATCTTTCATACATAGCCTTAATTGGGGAACAGTGATTTTGTATCAAGTTTCGATGTTATTGAAAAAAAAAGTCGGTTGAGGAAAAATTAGAAAATATCGCTATTGAAATATACGTTTATTATATATATTACAGTGTTCAGTAATTAGTAAACTTGGCCTACTCTCTGAAAATCTATCATTTTTCGAATTATTATTATTTTTCCAACATTTTCAGCCGAAAATGAATGTCAATTTCAGATGATGTTGATCGGATAAACGACCAAAAAATGAATTATCCTACAACTAGCATTATCTACGGCGAAAAATTATGGTAAGAGACAGCGCAGTCCTGGTGTTGAAGTTCATTAGTTTTAAATAATCAGAATGGGGTGGTAAGATCGCCCTTGTGGTGCCCCGTCCAAACGATCCTACCTTTCATCCATAGCCTCAATTGGGGTACAATGATTTTGTATCAAGTTTCGATGTTATTGAAAAGAAAAAGAAAGAAGATTGAATTATGTGAAATTAACTGAATTTATAATGAAAGCTTTGATTTCTTTTTCAATTTGAGCATATTTATTCATTTTTCTCAGTCAACAGATATTTCATTGAATATTGAAGGTATTATATGTAAGGTATTTGAATATTTTTGAATATTATTTCTCAAAGGTGGCTGAACCGATTCAATCGAGTTGGATGATGACGTATGTGCATACCAAGTTCAATCCAAATTTCTACTTTTGTTTGACTTGTGGAGCGCAAAAAAAAACGTTTATTTCAGGTATTTCAGAATTGAGTCTCCGCTACGCTTATCCAATCAAATCAAATCCAATCAAATAAGATTCTTCTGAATGAATATTATTCCAAATTATATTATCATCATTATTGTTAATTATCAATTAGTTTACTCAGGCCCGGTATTACCAAGTCCAGTTAGTCTTTATCTGACAGTTCAAACTTGTTATCACCATGGTTACCCATGCTATTTGTTTTTACCAACTCTCAGATAAATACTAGCTGGCCTTGGTAATACTGGGCCTTAATATCATATAATGTTATAAGCCACATTTATAAATTGGTAAGCTGATAATTGTTGAATAAATTATTCATTGAATAAATTTATTGAATAAATTTTATTTTTTATTTTTTTCCAATTCATTGAATATTGAATAATTATTAATTGAATTATTGAATGATAAATAAATGAATAAACAATGACCGGTTTCCATGTAAGTTTCATATACGTACCCAGTGTTGTTCGAAGTTGCCATGCCAGACAGCTGGGCCCAATGAGCGGGCTGGATTCATGCTTCCTCCCGTGTAAGATCCCTGGGGAATGAAAAAACAATAAGAATACGCACCGTGAATGCACTTTCGTTCTGTCATGAACGCGAACTGTCTTGGTAGTATATCTTTGGATGTGTAGTGTTTGGATGAGTCATAGAAGGTAATAGTGGGATGGACCTAAACATGAGACTAGTACTTTTTGATTCTCATTATTCCTACAGGCTAAAGAGAGCTAGTCTCTAAGAAGATTAGTATAACTGTTCTTCACTCGGATAAACCTATGACTATCAATAACGTAACGGGATAAGCAACATGGCGCTTTCCTTTCGCACCATGCGTATATCAAAGGGATGCCGCCTCACAAATGTTATGAGTATTTGCTGGTATTGTTGTATGTTGATCTATACAAGTAATAGATGTAATG
>OZ023329.1:49163751-49173751 GCA_964007535.1 Brachyptera risi | reverse complement strand
CACTGAACAATTTTCTTTCTCTTTGACAATTTTTCAATAAAGATAAGAAGCCCACATAGAGAAAATTCTCTGTGTGTGGGCTGAAATTCGAAAATATTCAATTAAATGTAATATTCAAGATGCAGTATTATAGTAATGAAATGAGTGGTAAAAGTTATATCATATTGATAGCATTAGATGAGTATATAGTCAATATTCAATTTCTTAAATTCAAAACAATTTTTGAAGACTTGAACAATATGAACATTTCTTATACATTCTTAAAAATTTCAAGTTTCAGGTTTGAAGTTTGAAAATTATTTTAGATATTCACCAGCTGTTTAATCCATATCTTTACCTTAATTTAAAACATATTGGAACTTTTTAGCGATCTTATTGAGAGTGGTAACTGATTGTAAATTTTGGGTCAGTACATAGTATATATACCGTTCAATAACCATACGGGAAAACAATCACAAAATCTACTTTAGTTGATATTCAAAAGTCACTGATGGTTGTTTTCTGATGGTCACCATGGTCACAAAGCATATAATCAACCAAACTTTATTATTCACTATCACTCTATACTATTATTCACTATTGCCATCCAGATATTTATTGCACTTCCCAAGAGAATAGATTACATCACAAATCACTAAACAAGTTATCTCCTCTAAGTTGGCATCAAGCGCAGATGATGAACTGAAGCGCATTCCTCGTTTGCAATTGTCCGAGACACATTACCGCATTGCCTGTCTGAATAACACCTGATAGATTTGACAGAAATAACTGAGTACATGTGAAAGTTATGAAAATATTAGTGATACATATCTGTGGCATCAAGAAGCAGGTCACGACAATATCTCTACTGTATAAATACACTGCCAGTTACTGTACTTGTTTCCACGAAAGAAGCAGCTCGCCCACAAACACGACGAACACAAATATAACCACTACATATGTATACACACACATATATATATATATATATATATATATATATATATATATATATATATATATATATATATATATATATATATGTATATATATATATATATATATATATATATATATATATATAATTATATATATACATATATATATATATATATTTATATATATATATATATATATATATATATATATATATATATATATATATATATATATGTATATGAACATAAATATTTATATAAATATATCCGCCACGATCATCGTGTCACTTCTACGTACAAATGTCAACCAAAAAAATCTCACGGAAGAAAATTTGCGGCGAAGAAGAAATTCTGCGGCAATCTTGTGCACGGAACGGTGGCCGAGGTATCGCAAAAATCTCTTCGGATAACAACTCAATAAATGCCCAAGAGAAGTGAAGAGTAACAATTTCGGACATTTTGTCTCGATCGAAAATCGACTTTTGTCAAGGGGGTACCCTTAGTAGAAATCGCGAAAACGAAAACGCTAACCATTTAATTCCACACCAATCACCCGATCGGGCTGACACTTCGCCACGATCATCGTGTTGCTTCTACGTAAAAATGTCGACCAAAAAAATGTACTGTAAAAAATTATTGACGAGATTAAATTGTGCGGCAAACTTGCGCGCGGCACGGTGGCCGGACCGTTCGAGGTATTGCAAAAATCTCCTCGGATAACAACTCGATAAATGCTCAAGGAAAGTTGAAAGAATCAATCTCGGACATTTTTCTTCGATCGAAAATCGGTGTGGAAATTTCGAGCGTTTCCGTTTTCGCGATTACCCTTGACTCAAAGACGATTTTCGATGAAAAAAAATTGCCCGCAATTGTTTTTTCTTAATTTTCTTCAGCATTCTATGAAATTATGTGATTCCTCGAACGGTCCGGCCATCGTGCCGCGCGCAAGATTGCCGGAACATTTCAACTTTGCCAATACATTTTTCCGTTGGATTTGTTTGTTCGACAGTCGTACGTAGAAGCAACACGATGACCGTGGCGAAGTTTCAGCCCGATCGGGTGAGTGGTGTGGAAATGACGAGCGTTTCAGTTTTCGCGATTTCTACTAAGGGTACCCCCTTGACAGAAAGTCGATTTTCGATCGAAAAAAATGTCCGAGATTTATTTCTTCTACTCTTCTTGGGCATTTATCGAGTTGTTATCCGAAGAGATGTTTGCGATACCTCGAACGGTCTGGCCACACGCAGGCACTGGCCACGTGCAGATTTGGCCACGCAAGATTGCCGCAAAATTTCAACTTCGCCAATAAATCTTTCCAGTTAATATTTTTGGTTGACATTCGTACGTAAAAGTAACACGATGATCGTGGAAAAGTTTCAGCCCAATCGGGTGATTGATGTGGAAATGACGAGCGTTTCAGTTTTCGCGATTTCTACTAAGCCCCTACTTACCCCCTGGACAAAAAGTCGATTTTCGATCGAAAAAAAATGTCAAAAAGTGTTTCCACTTACTTTTCTTGGGCATTTATCGAGATGTTATCCGAGGAGATTTTTGCGAAACCTCGAATGGTCCGGCCACCGTGCCGCGCGAAAGATTGCTGCAAAATTTCAACTTTGCGAATAAATTTTTTCCGTTTAATTTTTTGAGTGAAATTCGTACGTAGAAGTAACACGATGATCGTGGCAAAGTTTCAGCCCGATCGGGTGATTGATGTGGAAATGGCGAGCGTTTCCGTTTTCGCGATTTTTACTAAGGGTACCCCCTTGACAGAAAGTCGATTTTCGATCGAAAAAAAATGTCCGAAATTGTTTTCTTTCACTTTTCTTGGGCATTTATCGAGATGTTATCCGAGGAGATTTTTGCGATACCTCGAATGGTCCGGCCACCGTGCCGCGCAAAAGATTGCTGGAAAATTTTAACTTTGTCAATAAATTGTTTCCGTTGTATTTATCGAATGAAATTCGTACGTAGAAGTAACACGACGGTCGTGGCGAAGTTTCAGCCCGATCGGGTGATTGGTGTGGAAATGGCGAGCGTTTCCGTTTTCGCGATTTTTACTAAGGGTACCCCCTTGACAGAAAGTCGATTTTCGATCGAAAAAAAATGTCAGAAATTGTTTCCACTTACTTTCCTTGGGCATCTATCGAGATGTTAACCGAAGAAATATTTGAGATACCTCGAACGGACGGTCCGGCCACCGTGCCGCGCGCAAGATTGCTGCAAAATTTCAACTTTGCCAATAAATTGTTTCCGTTGGATTTTTTGGTTGAAATTCGTACGTATAAGTAAAACGACGATCGTGGGAAAGTTTCAGCCCGATCGGGTGATTGGTGTGGAAATGGCGAGCGTTTCCGTTTTTGCGATTTTTACCAAGGGTACCCCCTTGACAGAAAGTCGATTTTCGTTCGAAAAAAAATGTCCGAAATTGTTTCCTTTCACTTTTCTTGGGCATTTATCGAGATGTTATCCGAGGAGATTTTTGCGATACCTCGAATGGTCCGGCCACCGTGCCACGCGCAAGATTGACGCAGAATTTCAATTTGGTCAATAATTTTTTCCAGTACATTGTTTTGGTTGACATTCGTACGTAGAAGCAACACGATGATCGTGGCGAAGTTTCATCCCGATCGGGTGATTGGTGTGGAAATGACGAGCGTTTCCGTTTTCGCGATTTTTACTAAGGGTACCCCCTTGACAGAAAGTCGATTTTCGATCGAAAAAAAATGTCCGAAATTGTTTTCTTTCACTTTTCTTGGGCATTTATCGAGATGTTATCCTAGGAGATTTTTGCGATACCTCGAATGGTCCGGCCACCGTGCCGCGCAAAAGATTGCTGGAAAATTTCAACTTTGCTAATAAATTGTTTCCGTTGTATTTATCGATTGAAATTCGTACGTAGAAGTAACACGACGGTCGTGGCGGAGTTTCAGCCCGATCGGGTGATTGGTGTGGAAATGGCGAGCGTTTCCGTTTTCGCGATTTTTACTAAGGGTACCCCCTTGACAAAAAGTCGATTTTCGATCGAAAAGAAATGTCAGAAATTGTTTCCACTCACTTTCCTTGGGCATCTATCGAGATGTTAACCGAAGAAATTTTTGAGATACCTCGAACGGTCCGGCCACCGTGCCGCGCGCAAGATTGCTGCAAAATTTCAACTTTGCCAATAAATTGTTTCCGTTGGATTTTTTGGTTGAAATTCGTACGTATAAGTAACACGACGATCGTGGGAAAGTTTCAGCCCGATCGGGTGATTGGTGTGGAAATGGCGAGCGTTTCAGTTTTCGCGATTTCTACTAAGGGTACCCCCTTAACTAAAAGTCAATTTTCGATCGAAAAGAAATGTCAAGAATTGTTCTCACTTACTTTTCTTGGGCATCTATCGAGATGTTAACCGAAGAAATTTTTGAGATACTTCGAACGGTCCGGCCACCGTGCCGCGCGCAAGATTGCTGCAAAATTTTAACTTTGCCAATAAATTGTTTCCGTTGGATTTTTTGGTTGAAATTCGTACGTACAAGTAACACGACGATCGTGGCAAAGTTTCAGCCCGATCGGGTGATTGATGTGGAAATGGCGAGCGTTTCCGTTTTCGCGATTCTAACCAAGGGTACCCCCTTGACAGAAAGTCGATTTTCGATCGAAAAGAAATGTCAGAAATTGTTTCCACTTACTTTCCTTGAGCATCTATCGAGATGTTAACCGAAGAAATTTTTGAGATACCTCGAACGGTCCAGCCACCGTGCCGGCCGCAAGATTGCTGCAAAATTTCAACTTTGCCAATAAATTGTTTCCGTTGGATTTTTTGGTTGAAATTCTTACGTATAAGTAACACGACGACCGTGGGGAAGTTTCATCCCGATCGGGTGATTGGTGTGGAAATGGCGAGCGTTTCCGTTTTCGCGATTTTCACCAAGGGTACCCCCTTGACAGAAAGTCGATTTTCGTTCGAAAAAAAAATGTCCGGAATTGTTTTCTTTCACTTTTCTTGGGCATTTATCGAGATGTTATCCGAGGAGATTTTTGCGATACCTCGAATGGTCCGGCCACCGTGCCACGCGTAAGATTGCCGCAGAATTTCAATTTCGTCAATAATTTTTTCCAGTATATTGTTTTGATTGACATTCGTACGTAGAAGCAACACGATGATCGTGGCGAAGTTTCATCCCGATCGGGTGATTGGTGTGGAAATGACGAGCGTTTCAGTTTTCGCGATTTCTACTAAGGGTACCCCCTTGACTAAAAGTCGATTTTCGATCGAAAAGAAATGTCAAGAATTGTTCTCACTTACTCTTCTTGGGCATCTATCGAGATGTTAACCGAAGAAATTTTTGAGATACTTCGAACGGTCCGGCCACCGTGCCGGCCGCAAGATTGCTGCAAAATTTCAACTTCGCCAATAAATTGTTTCCTTCGGATTTTTTGGTTGAAATTCGTGCGTACAAGTAACACGACGATCGTGGCAAAGTTTCAGCCCGATCGGGTGATTGATGTGGAAATGGCGAGCGTTTCCGTTTTCACGATTTTTACCAAGGGTACCCCCTTGACGGAAAGTCGATTTTCGTTCGAAAAAAAATGTCCGAAATTGTTTTCTTTCTCTTTTCTTGGGCATTTATCGAGATGTTATCCGAGGAGATTTTTGCGATACCTCGAATGGTCCGGCCACCGTGCCACGCGCAAGATTGACGCAGAATTTCAATTTCGTCAATATGTTTTGGTTGACATTCGTACGTAGAAGCAACACGATGATCGTGGCGAAGTTTCATCCCGATCGGGTGATTGGTGTGGAAATGACGAGCGTTTCAGTTTTCGCGATTTCTACTAAGGGTACCCCCTTGACTAAAAGTCGATTTTCGATCGAAAAGAAATGTCAAGAATTGTTCTCACTTACTCTTCTTGGGCATCTATCGAGATGTTAACCGAAGAAATTTTTGAGATACTTCGAACGGTCCGGCCACCGTGCCGGCCGCAAGATTGCTGCAAAATTTCAACTTCGCCAATAAATTGTTTCCTTCGGATTTTTTGGTTGAAATTCGTGCGTACAAGTAACACGACGATCGTGGCAAAGTTTCAGCCCGATCGGGTGATTGGTGTGGAAATGACGAGCGTTTCCGTTTTCGCGATTTTTACTAAGGGTACCCCCTTGACAGAAAGTCGATTTTCGATCGAAAAAAAAATGTCCGAAATTGTTTTCTTTCACTTTTCTTGGGCATTTATCGAGATGTTATCCGAGGAGATTTTTGCGATACCTCGAATGGTCCGGCCACCGTGCCGCGCAAAAGATTGCTGGAAAACTTTAACTTTGCCAATAAATTGTTTCAGTTGTATTTATCGATTGAAATTCGTACGTAGAAGTAACACGATGATCGTGGCGAAGTTTCAGCCCGATCGGGTGATTGGTGTGGAAATGGCGAGCGTTTCCGTTTTCGCGATTTTTACTAAGGGTACCCCCTTGACAGAAAGTCGATTTTCGATCGAAAAAAAAATGTCCGAAATTGTTTTCTTTCACTTTTCTTGGGCATTTATCGAGATGTTATCCGAGGAGATTTTTGCGATACCTCGAATGGTCCGGCCACCGTGCCGCGCAAAAGATTGCTGGAAAACTTTAACTTTGCCAATAAATTGTTTCAGTTGTATTTATCGATTGAAATTCGTACGTAGAAGTAACACGACGGTCGTGGCGAAGTTTCAGCCCGATCGGGCGATTGGTGTGGAAATGGCGAGCGTTTCCGTTTTCGTATTTTTACCAAGGGTACCCCCTTGACAGAAAGTCGATTTTCGATCGAAAAGAAATGTCAGAAATTGTTTCCACTTACTTTCCTTGGGCATCTATCGAGATGTTAACCGAAGAAATTTTTGAGATACCTCGAACGGTCCGGCCACCGTGCCGCGCGCAAGATTGCTGCAAAATTTCAACTTTGCCAATAAAAAGTTTCCGTTGAATTTTTTGGTTGAAATTTGTACGTACAAATAACACGACGATCGTGGAAAAGTTTCAGCCCGATCGGATGATTGGTGTGGAAATGGCGAGCGTTTCCGTTTTCGCGATTTTTACCAAGGGTACCCCCTTGACAGAAAGTCGATTTTCGTTCGAAAAAAAATGTCCGAAATTGTTTTCTTTCACTTTTCTTGGGCATTTATCGAGATGTTATCCGAGGAGATTTTTGCGATACCTCGAATGGTCCGGCCACCGTGCCACGCGCAAGATTGCCGCAGAATTTCAATTTCGTCAATAATTTTTTCCAGTATATTGTTTTGATTGACATTCGTACGTAGAAGCAACACGATGATAGTGGCGAAGTTTCATCCCGATCGGGTGTTTGGTGTGGAAATGACAAGCGTTTCAGTTTTCGCGATTTCCACTAAGGGTACCCCCTTGACTAAAAGTCGATTTTCGATCGAAAAGAAATGTCAAGAATTGTTCTCACTTACTTTTCTTGGGCATCTATCGAGATGTTGACCGAAGAAATTTTTGAGATACCTCGAACGGTCCGGCCACCGGCAGTGCCGCGCGCAAGATTGCTGAAAATTTCAACTTTGCCAATAAATTGTTTCCGTTGGATTTTTTGGTTGAAATTCTTACGTATAAGTAACACGACGATCGTGGGAAAGTTTCAGCCTGATCGGGTGATTGGTGTGGAAATGGCGAGCGTTTCCGTTTTCGCGATTTTTACCAAGGGTACCCCCTTGACAGAAAGTCGATTTTCGTTCGAAAAAAAATGTCCGAAATTGTTTTCTTTCACTTTTCTTGGGCATTTATCGAGATGTTATCCGAGGAGATTTTTGCGATACCTCGAATGGTCCGGCCACCGTGCCACGCGCAAGATTGCCGCAGAATTTCAATTTCGTCAATAATTTTTTTCAGTATATTGTTTTGATTGACATTCGTACGTAGAAGCAACACGATGATCGTGGCGAAGTTTCATCCCGATCGGGTGATTGGTGTGGAAATGACGAGCGTTTCCGTTTTCGCGATTTTTACTAAGGGTACCCCCTTGACAGAAAGTCGATTTTCGATCGGAAAAAAATGTCCGAAATTGTTTTCTTTCACTTTTCTTGGGCATTTATCGAGATGTTATCCGAGGAGATTTTTGCGATACCTCGAATGGTCCGGCCACCGTGCCGCGCAAAAGATTGCTGGAAAATTTTAACTTTGCCAATAAATTGTTTTCGTTGTATTTATCGATTGAAATTCGTACGTAGAAGTAACACGACGGTCGTGGCGAAGTTTCAGCCTGATCGGGTGATTGGTGTGGAAATGACGAGCGTTTCCGTTTTCGCGATTTTTACTAAGGGTACCCCCTTGACAGAAAGTCGATTTTCGATCGGAAAAAAATGTCCGAAATTGTTTTCTTTCACTTTTCTTGGGCATTTATCGAGATGTTATCCGAGGAGATTTTTGCGATACCTCGAATGGTCCGGCCACCGTGCCACGCGCAAGATTGCCGCAGAATTTCAATTTCGTCAATAATTTTTTTCAGTATATTGTTTTGGTTGACATTCGTACGTAGAAGCAACACGATGATCGTGGCGAAGTTTCAGCCCGATCGGGTGATTGGTGTGGAAATGGCGAGCGTTTCCGTTTTCGCGATTTTTACTAAGGGTACCCCCTTGACAGAAAGTCGATTTTCGATCGAAAAGAAATGTCAGAAATTGTTTCCACTTACTTTCCTTGGGCATCTATCGAGATGTTAACCAAAGAAATTTTTGAGATACCTCGAACGGTCCGGCCACCGTGCCGCGCGCAAGATTGCTGCAAAATTTCAACTTTGCCAATAAATTGTTTCCGTTGAATTTTTTGGTTGAAATTCGTACGTACAAGTAACACGACGATCGTGGAAAAGTTTCAGCCCGATCGGGTGATTGGTGTGGAAATGACGAGCGTTTCAGTTTTCGCGATTTCCACTTAGGGTACCCCCTTGACAAAAAGTCGATTTTCGATCGATAAGAAATGTCAAAAATTTTTCTCACTAACTTTTCTTGGACATCTATCGAGATGTTAACCGAAGAAATTGTTGAGATACTTCGAACGGTCCGGCCACCGTGCCCACGCGCGCAAGATTGCTGCAAAATTTCAACTTTGCCAATAAATTGTTTCCGTTGAATTTTTTGGTTGAAATTCGTACGTACAAATAACACGACGATCGTGGGAAAGTTTCAGCCCGATCGGGTGATTGGTGTGGAAATGGCGAGCGTTTCCGTTTTCGCGATTTTTACCAAGGGTACCCCCTTGACAGAAAGTCGATTTTCGTTCGAAAAAAAATGTCCGAAATTGTTTTCTTTCACTTTTCTTGGGCATCTATCGAGATGTTATCCGAGGAGATTTTTGCGATACCTCGAATGGTCCGGCCACCGTGCCACGCGCAAGATTGCCGCAGAATTTCAATTTCGTCAATAATTTTTACCAGTATATTGTTTTGATTGACATTCGTACGTAGAAGCAACACGATGATCGTGGCGAAGTTTCAGCCCGATCGGGTGATTGGTGTGGAAATGACGAGCGTTTCAGTTTTCGCGATTTCTACTAAGGGTACCCCCTTGACAAAAAGTCGATTTTCGATCGAAAAGAAATGTCAAGAATTGTTCTCACTTACTTTTTTTGGGCACCTATCGAGATGTTAACCGAAGAAATTTTTGAGATACCTCGAACGGTCCGGCCACCGTGCCGCGCGCAAGATTGCTGCAAAATTTCAACTTTGCCAATAAATTGTTTCCGTTGAATTTTTTTGGTTGAAATTCGTACGTACAAGTAACACGACGATCGTGGAAAAGTTTCAGCCCGATCGGGTGATTGGTGTGGAAATGACGAGCGTTTCAGTTTTCGCGATTTCCACTTAGGGTACCTCCTTGACAAAAAGTCGATTTTCGATCGATAAGAAATGTCAAAAATTGTTCTCACTTACTTTTTTGGGCATCTATCGAGATGTTAACCGAAGAAATTTTTGAGACACTTCGAATGGTCCGGCCACCGTGCCGCGCGCAAGATTGCTGCAAAATTTCAACTTTGCCAATAAATTGTTTCCGTTGGATTTTCTGGTTGAAATTCGTACGTACAAGTAACACGACGATCGTGGGAAAGTTTCAGC
>OZ023329.1:49153751-49158751 GCA_964007535.1 Brachyptera risi | reverse complement strand
CTCAAATGAAAAGACTTTACTTCTTAGATTTACCTTTGGTTTTAGATTTACTTTTGTTTTACTGCCCAATTCAATTCAGATATCATTAAAATACATCCCATTATACACAAATCTTTATTGAGAAGTTACACCAACGTCACATTACATAGGGTTGGCTGAAGGCACATAATCGCATTGTAGAATCTTTTGTTTAACGGTTTCATAAAATATAAGGCACAGGAGAAATTAGAAAACCTGACCATCTCAAGACAAATGTTTAAAAATAGAATCAAAAACTTTTTAATTGCACATGCATTTTATACCATCGACGAGTTCTGTGATGCCAAATATTCTCAATTTACCTTTTGTTCAAATACCTAATTCTAATTAATCTCCTATCCAATTACATAATATTTAGCAGGTTTATTTTCATATCATTCATTTTTTTACTGACTAATTACCTTATACCCATAACAACACATCTTGTATACTTGAGGGTGAGTGTGTGTATTATATAAGTATTACTATGAAATAATAAACATCTATCTATCTAAAACAGACTTGATTTCAACGTACTTGAACGCTTTATTCTTTTCATTTTAATCCAAACACCTATTGTCCAAGACTTCTGCTGGGCTTCCATACTTGCGTTATTCGGATTGCGAATTCGCTAAGCGGTTTTTTAAGCCACCTTGATGATAAAACGACCAATCAGTGACGAGAGTTACGCGATTTCTGATTGTTGAGCTCGCCTCAATTCCACCGCCTTGCGAAACCGAAATGCAAATCGCGTTCATGGAAGACCAGCATTAGCAATACTTCGGAAACTTTTCCAATCCTGAATCTAACTGGCTACAACAATCGTCAACTCTGGACAACAATGGTCGCACATATCCTATCTTCTGACACGGCCACTTCTAGTCAAACAGTTGATATTGGGTAACTCAACTTATGCTACAATATGAAGATCACATAAAATCAGAGATGAGCTCCACATATCAATGTAATTTTTTCTCTCTCTCTCTCTCTCTCTCTCTCTCTCTCTCTCTCTCTCTCTCTCTCTCTCTCTCTCTCTCTCTCTATATATATATATATATATATATATATATATATATATATATATATATATATATATATATATATATATATATATATATATATATATATTGGGTTTTAACGACGCACTAAAGGCTTACTAAAGGCTACGATCTATTGGCGTCGGTTTGATGATGAATGAGATGGTGGGATGATGAGATGAAAGACCACTTTATTAGGTGTTTGGATGGTGGGAAGGAGTCGGTCGTGGCCTGTTGTTAAGGAACCATCCCAGTATCAACCTGAACTACAGAGAGAAACCACGAAAAACCCCTGTCAGGATGGTCGACCATGGCGGGGATCGAACCCCGGCCTCCCGAATGACGGTTCAGTGTGTTACCACGCGTCTCGGTACACATATCATTGTATTAATAAAATAGGAAACTTCAATGTAATTAGAATAATTTAAATCCATTTAAATTCCGTAATAAACCATTGCTCATTTCAGTCCATACACTATTCTATATCACCATGAAGACAAAATGGAGCGGCTCAATTTTCTAGCCTTTTTCAACTATCGAAAAAAATCAAGTATGACCAACGTTTAAAAAAACATTTTCATTAAACGAATATATTTCAATTGACTTTTGAGACGTTAAGTGTTAGGAAATGTCAGTGAAGTCGGCAATCTGTCAAATTTTACATCCCTAATTGACATTAACCAATTGATTTATCATTGTCGGAACAGCTGAATTGTTTCTATTAGAATAAACAAATAGATTAACTGCTAGTTAAACCACGTGGCTAAACACGTGGTGGGCGTTATGACGTCACTTACACAAATGACTCGTTTGTTTTTTGTCATCAAGCCTTCAACCACGTCACAAAATTCTAGAAGTATTGTACGATGTTGAATATAAAGCAATTATTCATTTATATTGGATTTAACGGTTCACTGTATACTGATTACTACGATCTATTGGCGTCGGTGAATGATATATATGAGATGATAGGATGATGGGTTATTTTATTAGTTGGTTTTGGATAGTGGGAAGGAGTCGGTCGTGGCCTGTTGTTAAAGAACCATCCCAGTATCAACCTGAACGACAGAGGGAAACCACGAAAAACCTGTCAGGATGGTCGACCATGGCGGGAATCGAACCCCGGTCTCCTGAATGACGGTTCAGTGTGTTACCACTCGGCCACGCGTCTCGGTATAAAATGCAATTAAAATTATCATTATTATTCTTTGATAAATATCATTTTATGTTTTTACCGTTACTCATTTTACATTTACAATGGAAACTAGTAGTTTAAATATATATTAGATATTAACCTGATTTGAAAATGGACATGACACGGTTTTGCATAAAATTGCATACCAAGTCATAATACGTCATAAGGCAGTAGAGTCTCACTGCTTGATCTTATAGGCAGTGACAGTCGTTTTCAATGAGAGTAGAGCCTCTTAAAAGCACGTGTTCTAATCGAATCGAAACGGTTTGAATAATTTACTCATTTTTAATGCCAGTTTAAGCTCGTTGTCAATTTTTCCAAAACTTTTTCGGCTACCATATTATTGAATTTGTTTGAAATATAATGTGTATAATATAATTTAATATATAATATAATATAATAACTTATATATAATATATAATATAATATATATATAATATAATATAATATAATAAATGTGTATAATATAATTTGTTTCATGTAGTGTTAAAGTTGACCTAAATGCACGCAAATATTGTCTATTGAATAACAATCATCATTCTTATATAAAGTTTTCCATAGAAAAGAGTAGAAAGAAGTACGAATGTAGAGACAAATACTATTAGAGTAGATGCTATTTACAGCTTATTATATTAATAATAGGTGTTAAACAATCTATCATTGATGATTTACAATGTACACATACTTCGTCGTTATCTGCTCTATGCGGGATGGTATTTCAGGTGGATCCTTATCTGTTGATAGGCTTGTTTGAATTACACTGATTTAGGACACATCACTAAATAATTATGTATAGTTGTGTCATACTAGATCAATCACAAATAGAAGATAATATAGTGACCTCAATTTTTTAATATTGGATGAGTACTTCACCTTTTAACTATCATCCATGAGTAATCTAGTAGATTAAATCATTTAATTCTCTATGATTAAATAGTATAGACGAAATCTTGGTTATTCATTAAATTTTACTTCCGCATTGGAATGCACAAGACATATTCAGATTCTAGATGGCAGTGTAAAATAAAGTTCATGCAGTTGAAAATGAGTTCGGTAAAAACAGCCAATAGGCTGTTGTCAAGTGACGTCACCCATTGTTTAAAGAGAGAGACAACAATGTCTACCAGCTGGAATTGACCAATCAGAATGTTTGGTAGTCTCCCAGTTCGCTGTGTTGTTATGGTAACGATTGTTTGTCATTTGTTATGTGACAGAAACCCAACTTTCAGAATCAATTAAACTTGACTTATTATTAAAGTATAAGAATGTATATTCGAGCGCCACGGCTTACAATGTAGGCCTAAAGATTATAGAAGTCGGCATACAGCTTTCAATTTGTTTAGCCAGTTGATTGAATGATGAACTGAAGAAAGAACAATTTGTAAATCTAAATCTAAACACCCTACTTTTTGGCACTAGACGTATTCCTTTCTTACATCTCAGTCTGAACTTTACATATAATATATATTCTCTGTTATTTTTAACCCACATATAAGCCTTCCAGGCTTTGTGGAGAAGAGTTTCCATTCAATTTAATGAATTGTTGTCATTATTATCATTTTTTCTTTCTTAGGTATTCTGCTATTTCTGTTTTGGTGCTATTTCAAAACCTTTGAAAGAAAATTTTTAAAAATACTTCTTTCAGGTGGTAACGATCCTGTACAATTATCCTTTGCCTTTATATGGGAACTATGGCTTTGTGTTAAGAGGCCGCAGGCGCGCTACACGCGCTCGTTGTTCGCTCGCTTCAGACTCGAGTTCAACATGCATCGTGTGCTAGGCGCAACCCATAGCCTAGCCCGCCGAACTCATATTCACGTAAACGCCGTTAATTCCCTTACTCACACTTTTGATATATTTCACAGTTCATATTATTTTTCGGTATTCAAAACTATATATCTAGGTTTCGGTAAAATAGAAATATTTTCATTTTCCATTTGAAGAATTTGAAAAATTACAAATTTGTTGTTCAAAATTCCGTAAATGCGATAACCTCCCTCTTTCAATTTTCAACAGAATGCAAAAACAATCATATTGATATCTCAAAAACTACGGCCGTGAGAGTTTGCGGCGTGAAATACGAGCGCCTGCGGCCTCTTTAGATGAGCGTAGCGAAGCTTTCCATTTCACACCCTGAAAAAAATGGACTTCGTTTTTATGTTTTTTTTTTTTTGTAATTATGTACGCGGCATACAGGTCAGAGAAATGAATCAATCAACTTGAAACTTTTTCTGAACGTTGGTGTCATACCAGAATAGGTTGGGATTGTTATTCAGAGGAATCGGTCGGAAGGTTTTTCCGGAAAATACTCGGAAAGTTTGGAAAATCCTCATAAGAATAACCCAGAGGAAAAATACTTGAAAAACAAGAACTTTTCAAAAGCTCTCAATTTCTCACAGAATATGAAAAATACTATTATACACCTTTTCAGAGATTTTTACAACAATCGAAAGAGAAATAATGAAGAAAACGCAATGAACGTGTACATTTTATTGAATATTTGGATCAATTGGTTTTGCAGTGTTTATGCGACAGGTTGCAGGTAACAAGTTGCAGGTGAGGTTTTTGAAAGTTTGAAGTAAGTCAAGGTTTGTAGATGTAAATTGAGCTGACAAGTTATTTTTCATTCTAGATTGCCATACTTCTAAGCTCATCTCACAACGCGCATCCCGCGTTTTCCTAGTAAGCTCTCAATGACGATGAAAATAAAAGTTGTACCTGGATGATGGTAGCAACGATCAGTCCGAACG
>OZ023329.1:49143751-49148751 GCA_964007535.1 Brachyptera risi | reverse complement strand
TAGTTATGAGGCACAAACGATTGCACCACTTTTGAAAAAAAAAGACATTTCGAAATGTTTGTGAACCCCATCAGAATGATCCAGAAGAGAGAATTTGAAAAAAAATATTAGATTTTTCTTTGAAAAAAAAAGGAATCAAATTTTGCAGATATTTGAAAAACAATAATGAAACAAATTATGCCAAAGTTCGACAAAATTCGGATCGGCGTTTTTTTTGGAACAAACATCAATTAAATATGACCTATTGAGAGAAGCTACAGATCTGATCAATTGAAAACGACTAGAACGAGTGATGAATAAAAGAGGAGGGCAGTGACATAATGGTTTTGAACTCGAGATGTATATATATTTCTATTACATCACATATAAATATGCCCATATCACTCGTCCAACAACGCATAATATGTTGCGTTATCCCACATGGATAAGAATGTGTTTTGAAATCTGAGATTACCTTAGATAATGTCAATATCAGACATGTAGGCCCGAGAGAGAAATGTCAACTATATTTAAGTTCGCTTATCATGAGAGTTCTGTGATAGATTCCATAAAAATAATAATTTTGATGAAATAATGAAATAGTTATGAGAATAAAAATAATATAGGATCATTTAAAAAAAAATATTCGAATTGAATAGAATGATTAATATTCAATAATGAGATCAAAACCAAATTGAGCACAAGCCAATTCAATATATCTACTCCGACGGTTAGACAAGGAAGCAGGAATACTGAAACGTCATTCAGGAGACCGAGGTTCGATTCCCGCCATCGTCGACTATCCTGACAGCGGTTCCTTCAGGTGTCGTTTCAGACATGACTCCTGTATATGTCGTCACGATGCTTTCTTTCTAATTCCACTCTCCTCCTAAATATGATGTCACGATGCTTTCTTCCTACTGTCCCATAAATACATAGATAAACACAATAACTTCATATTATTGAATCTAATACCGCTCAAAATTTTGTGTTTCCTGCGCCCTTGAAAGCACGATTTAGTGATACCAACATATTTCATCATAATATATAAAGAAGGTGCTCCAACTCGGGTCTCGAAAATGAAATATTTCCGGGGTCAGTTTCCGAGTCCAGGGTCCCGATTGCATGTAGCGCAACTATCGCTTTCACATCGAACTATTCAGAACAACAATGCTATACACGGCCCAGTAGAATTGAAATGTCAGTAGTGGCATTCATTTTTACTAGGAAAACGCGGGATGCGCGTTGTTAGACGAGCTTAGGGGTATAGAAATCTAGAATGAAAAATAATTTGTTAACCCAATCTACATCTACAGACCTTGGATCACTCCGAACGTTCAAAAACCTTACGAGAATCAGTTATGTCACGGCCTTCCTCTTCATTCATTTCAATCGTTTTGAATTAATTGGTGACACTTGTTGCTATAGATTTAATTGGTTCCCGTAATAGCCTAAATTGATGGGAAAATGCTTTATAAATGCGTTTTCTTCGTTATTTCTCATCCGATTGATGCGAAAAATCTCTCAAAATGTGCTTTATAGTTTCCTTTATATTCGGCGAAAATTTGAGAGGTCTTGAAAAATTTTGATTTTTCAAGTATTTTCCTCCGGGTTATTCTAATGGGGATTTTTGAAATTTCTAAAATTCATAAAAAAAAAAGTTACCACCCGATAATGCCACAAAACTATACAGATCTAAGTTAGATGAGGAACCATGACGAAAAAAAGTTTGAAGTTGATAGCTGTAGCCGTTTGACTTGTGGAGAACCGACAAAAAAACATAAAAACAAAAAAAAAAAAAAAAAAAAAAAAAAACATAAAAACGAACACCAATTTTTTTCAGTATGTCAAATTGAATCCTCGCTAAAGCTCGTCTAACTAGAATTAATTTTGTAAGTTGAGCAATGTCACCGGTACCGTAGCCACTCTCATCCACATCTAGTTGACAAGGGAATCCGCTAAATCGTGACAGGCAATCGGGACATTTGGCTCTGAACTGACCGCAAGAAACCACAAATGCCGTCCATGTTATCAGTATGGGAGTTGGAACACCTTCTTTATATTATGATGAAATAGGTTGGTATCACTGCATCGTGTCTGACTGTATAGGCTTCTGGCAAGTAACAAACAATCGTTACTATAACAATACAGCGAGCTGGTGGACCACCAAACATTCTGATTGGTCAATTTCAACTGATGGACATGGTTGTCTCTCTCTTTCAACAATGGGTGACGTCAGTTGAGAATACCCTATACTTCACTAATTTTATTGAAATAATAAAATACAGGCATACCATATATATATATATATATATATATATATATATATATATATATATATATATATATATATATATATATATAGGCCTACTTGTCGAGTCAGATCATTGCAAGTTTTGTATTATATTATTTTGTACACATTGATTCGTTAACTATGCATTCAACTATTGAGCCAATGCATTCAACCAGGATTCTATTATGCATGTCCTCCAATACGTTACGGCTCCATACACAATTAATACAGCTCTAGGCTTGGAGGGTGAATAGAAACTAATTATCAATACGATCCTGTATGAAACTGCAATACATTCCACAATTATGCTCACTTTATATTCATGATCCTATAAATATATTGAATAATTTATATTGATTGGATTTAACGACATATACTGTATACTCTAATTAGAACATAGATTAATTGGCGTCGGTAAATGTTGGTTGGGATTATGGAAAGATGAGAGGAAAGGCTATTTTGACGTGTTTTGGATGGTGGGAAGGAAGCGGTCGTGGCCTGTTGTTAAAGAACCATCCCAGTATCAACCTGAACGACAGAGAGAAACCACATTACACCCCTGTGAGGATGATCGTGCATTGGCGGGAATCGAACCCAGGTCTCCTGAATGACTGTTCGGTGTATTAACAATTCGGCCACACGTCTCAATGTCAAACATCAAATATTGTATTGATTGTACAGGTATCAAACGAACGGAAGACAGACTTTTTCTTTTGGTTCAAGCTGCACATATAGTGTATAGTTATTAATAGTCACTGTGGCGTAGAAATACACAGGTCACATGTGGCTGCTGTATTACATAACCACGATACATGAATAACATTATTGTGTGTGAACGAACACACTGACCTTTCTGAGTCACGTGACACACACACACACACACTCAAACACACACACACATAATCACAACAATGGAAAGCGACGCTTTCTCAGTCAACCGTTCAAGTTCAATGCATTATTTCAGTGCACTTGTTTGTATTATTTATCTATATTGGTTTTAACGACGCATTATCATATGGCTGATGATGCTGTTATAATGAGGAGTATTTAATACATAAGTGTTTTTACTCTGTAAGCGAATTTTTAATTGATAGGAACCAAGTATGATACTCTCAATTAATAATGAAAATAATAATAATAAATAAAAAAATAAAAAACATGTAAAAATGAATGTGAAAACACATCATGTTTTACAATCTGTTTTGCTATAATTGCTTTTTTACGTCATTGTATCGTATTATTTCATTATTATTATTGTTAATCTTGTATGTATGTTTTATTTGAATCAAATAAAAAAATTTAAAAAAATAACTATATTATTATTACAACTAATATTTTGTGTAATGGAAAATCTTCTCAAAAAAAAAAAAAAATAATTGTTTTATTACAATATTTACAACAGTGTATTGTTGTCTTCAGAAGTATTTTTCGTTCTCATTCATTTTTTAATTGCTTTTTATATTAAAAATGAAGTTTTTTATGATGTAATTATTCAGTAATTGATTATTATTATAATCATACCGAGATGCGTGGCCGAGTGGTAACACACTGTACCGTCATTCAGGAGACCGGGGTTCGATTCCCGCCATGGTCGACCATCCTGACAGGGGTTTTTCGTGGTTTCCCTCTGTCGTTCAGGTTGATACTGGGATGGTTCCTCAACAACAGGTCACAACCGACTCCTTCCCACTATTTAATAACACCTGATAAAATAACCTTTCATCTCATCATCCCATCATCTCATATATCATCCACCGACGCCAATAGATCGTAGCCATCAGTATAGTGCGTCGTTAAAACCCAATATATATATATATATATATATATATATATATATATATATATATATATATATATACATATATATAAAAAAAAAAATATTATCTTCTATTGTCGTCGATGAATGAAGGTTGAGATGAGCGGTTAGTTCATTAAGTGTTTTTGAATAATGAGAATAAGAAAATCTGTAGGCTTATTCAGGAAGCTATATGAATATTCACCCTAATCACAGAGAAAAACCACAAGAAACCTCTATCAAGATGTTCGACCTTGGCTGGAATCGATCCCCATTCTCCTGAATGACAGTCCCGCGAGCTAGACACAGGTCCACCTGTCTCAGTATTTCTAGATTATATTCAATATTCCAATATTAATCCAACATCAGAAATATTCTACAAGGACTCATGTAAACCACCCTTCAAATCATCTAAGGGAGGACAGAAGTGAAAACACGAGTTTTTACACAATTTTCTATTTTTATTATTTTTAAATGTAGTCTTTTATGTTGACTTTCATATGGAAATTATTTTTACTGTGCCGCGTGCATATACATTTTAAATACAATTTTATGTTTTGGAAAATAAATATCTTATCCACGATATCGGTGAAGAACATATATAACCATAACACCAGGAAAAAAATAATATAATAGTAATGAAGTGTAATCTATCTATTATCAAAACTGGACCCATACATGCTGGCATTCACTTTTATAATTCACTACCTCTTGGTCTCGCACTCAAAACTAATAGAACGAATTAAATTCGAAAAAATTAATACGAAATTAATACGAATTTTAATGAATTTGAATTCATTCAAATTAAGAGGGCGCAGGCGCTCGTATTTCACTCTCACGGCCGTAATTTTTGAGATATCAATATGAGTGTTTTTGAATTCTGTTGATAATTGAAAAACAAAGGTTCCTGCAAATACAAAATTTTGAATAAAA